>JAPPVO010000032.1:82755674-82994172 GCA_030407325.1 Camellia japonica | reverse complement strand
TATTTAAAATAATTGTTAAATTAGAGAAGAAAAAAGAAGAAGCAATAATTTCAAATTTAAATAATGATTCTAATTAATTATTTTAATAATTTTAATTGTATCGTTCCATAAAAGAATTACTTAAATCAACACATATACTAATTTTAAATAAATTATTTATGTTTATTTTAATAATTTTAGTTTTATCATATTATAAAAATGTAACTTACACAAATATATATAATAAATTTCATAAAAATAAATATTTCTAATATTTAATTTTTAAGAAAAGTGAAAAAAGTAGAATAAAATTAATTGATAAAATATTTTTAGTATGTATAATTCTATTAAATTTTGTTTATATGTAATCTAGATTAAATAGAAGTTTTTTAAAGAGAAAATTATATTAATAGTCCCCGTAGTTTGGGGTTTGTGTTACTTTGATCCTTAATCTTTTTATTGTGATACGTTCAATCTTGAGTTTTGAATCTTATTTTAAATAAAGACAATTGAAGACATTGTTACTCCATTTCAAAGACAAAGTCATCAATTTTATAAAATATAAACTAATTTGACAAACATAAATGTCAAAAAATTATTTTTAAATTTTTACAAATTATTTCTACTCACTAAAGATAAAATTATATAAAAATGATAAATCTTTTAATTTTTATTTCTTTACCAAATTAATTTTTAGTATGTGTTTGGATAATGATCATGTAATGGGCTGTTATTTTTGTTGATATTTTTGGATGGTTATCATGTAATAGATAGTTGTATTTGTTGTTAACAGATATTTTGTGATAGTTATCTTGTAATGAATAGTTCTTAGGTTTTAATATATAATCGATATGTTTAATATATGAAATAGTTTTAGTAATGACATCAAAGTTTTGATTTAATGGATTGGTTTAATAATGACATCAAAGTTGTCGTTATGTTTGATTTTTGAAAAAATAAAAACTAATTTAACCAAAATAAATATCAAAAAAATTATTTTAAAAATTTATTTCTACCATCCCAAAAGATAAAATTATACAAAAATAATGTTTTTAAATTTTTTTCACCAATTTAATTTTTAGTTTCTTAGAAATTTTTTTTGAAAATAGATTCTGAAAATCAAACTAAACAGAACTTTATAACCAATTTTTTTTTTAAACATTATTCATTAAAAAAGAAGACCATTATATTTCAAATAATATATAAGTTAACCAACACAAAATAAGTTGTATGATGACTTTGCCCTTCAAATGGAGTAACAATGTATTCAATTATCCTTATTTAGAACGAGATTCAAAATTCAGGATAAAATATATCACAATTGAAAGGTCATGGAACAAAGTGAGTCTCAAACTATAGGGACTGTTAGTGTAATTCGTCATTTTTTAAATATTAAATTTTAGAAAGAATTTTGGTAAGGATATATTGACCTGGAATTTTAATTAAAAAAAAGAAAAAGAAAAAGAAAAAAAAAAGGAGATGCATAGGGAGAGAAAAAAAAGGTTAAAGGTAACAATAGTTTTATTTATTTATTTTGATTATCGTTTTTTGTTATAAAAGTCTTATTTAAATCAACACATATGATAATTTTAAGAGGGATTGATGTGCAAGTCCTAATAAGTGAACTTTTTTTTTAATAGGTCCTATGATAATTAATGGCGTTTTTTTTTATCAAATACTATTAAAAAATGTCGCTAATTGTTAATTTTTAGTGACAGTTTAAAAATTGTCCCAAAAAAGTCACTAATTATTAATTTTAGCGATAGTTTAAAAAAAAGTCACAAAAAAAGTCACTAATTTTCAACTTTCAGTGACATTTTAAAAAATGCATCATAGAAAAAGTCACTAATTGTAAATTTTAGTGACAATTTATAAAAATCGTGACAAAAAAGTCACTAATTTTCAACTTTTAGTGGCATACTGAAAATCGTCATAAAATATTATTTTTAGTCACGATTTTACTAGGTTTTATTTTCAATATGACTTGATGGAAATTAAGTCTAACTATTAAAACCTATTGGTAGTTTATCCTAATTTTTAATAAATTATCTGTGTATATTTTAATAATTTTAACTCTATTGTTTAGCGGTGAAAATTTGCGTCACGACACGATAACACAACTTGAACTGTATACGAAATTAGCGAGTTAGGATTGACCATTGCCTGACACAAACACGTATATAACATGACCCGATAATATGAATATTAACAGGTCAAATTAGTGTCAAATTTGTATAATATAAAATTGACACGAATAACTCGTACAATGAAAAATTAGTTACACATTTTAATATTATTTTCACTAAAGAATATCATGACATTTTAATATCTTATGTAATTGCATCCAATTTATGAAAAAATATGTAAAATAAGATTTTAAGTTTAATATAGATTTTATTTTTGCTTTTAATTAAACTTAATGTATTTTTTTTAATCTTTTATTTGAGTTAAGCTAGTTAAAAAAATATAACAATAAAATATAATGTTTATAAATTAAGAAAATAAAATTAAGTTGAAATAAAATATTTTTTTTATAAATAATTTCATTTAATAGAAATTAGTTTCATTAAATTTAACTTGTGAAATATTTTTTAATTTTTTTTATACATTTGATATTTTTAGTTAATAATGAAATTTTTTGACATGACATGTTGACACGACACGGATTGAAAATGACTTGACATGATAACTCGAAATAATAAATGGGTAGGGTTAATACTGAGATAATTTTAACACAAACCCGAGATGACAGGATATGAACACAACTTAACACGACACGACGCTCATCCTTCGTACTATAAAAATATAAAATAAATAAATAAATATAATAATTTTAAATTATATTAAATTATAACACAAAAAAATAAACATTCATTTGATCATTTTAACCTTTTGTGCTACAAAAATATAACTTAAATAAATATATATAATAAATTTATATGATATTAAATTATAACTTGACATTAAAAATAATTGTTATAAAATTAAAAATGATTCTAAATATTTAAGAAATTCAGTATAATTAATATTATAAATAAGATAGACATAAAAATAAGAAATAATTTTAATATTTTATTTAAAAAAGTGAAAAAAAAGTATAATAAAATAATTGGTAAAGTATTTGTTAGACTTATTTATTTTAATAATTTATTTAATTATGTTTTTAATTTATTTGGAAGAGAAAAATAGTATCAAAATTTATTTTGATGATTTATTTGAAAGAGAAAAATAGAATCAAAATATTTTGATGATTTATTTGAAAGAGAAAAATAGAATCAACATTTATTTTGATGATTTTATGTTTTAATTTATCTGAAAGAGAAAAATAGAATTAAAATTTATTTTTTCTCATTATTTCTCACCTAAACCTTTATCCTAAATGTTGTTAGAATGTATTTAATATTTGATTAAATCAGGAGTTCAAACAGCCCAAAAATAGAGGTTCAAACAGGCCAGCACAGCAGCAGTTCAAAAGGTTAAAGTGGAAAATATTCAAATTAGTAATGATGAAGTATAACGGCTATAAACGGTTATAAATTCAAATGACTACAACGGCTATAAATAGCTATAATTTTCATTATATATACCAAAGCCTATAATGTAAAAAAGTTACAAAAAACCTGAAAATATTCTTTGATCTATAATCACTCACATCTATTCTCAGAAATTATATACTGAGCCTTATAGCTTTAAGCCCATCTTTCCTATGTGAGGTTTACAAAAAAACCAAAGGTTCATTCTTATATCTATCTTTGAGAGATAATTCTTGTAACTTTCTGTGAAAGCAAAAACACCTTCTTTCCAACCTTGTAAGAGTGTAGTACACTTAGTATTCTTGACTTAAAAAGTCTGTGTAAAATCTGTAGAGGATTGCTCCATTTGTAAAGAGGTTGCTAGCACCCTTGTGAAGTTAGAGCATAGTGAAAAATCTCAAGTGAAGCTTGAGGAGTGAACGTAGGCCGAGTTAAAACCGAACCACTATAAATTTGTTTGCCTCTCTCTCCTTATCTCTTGTTTTATTTAAATTGCTGTAACTATATTTCACATTTTCACTGTGTAAAAATCATTAACTGACATAGTTGTTAGAACACTTGTTTTAATTATTTTTATTTCATTAACTATATTTATCTATTGTGCTAGTCATAATTTTTATTAGGGTATTATTAATTTTTAATTGTAAAAACCTAATTCACCCCCCTCTTAGGTTGTCTTTTGGGTAACAATTGGTATCAGAGCCTAGACTCTTGTTTTAGATTTAACCATCTAAGAGTTTCGATCCATAGCAACTTTAGCTGAAGGACAAGCCACAAATAGGCCACCATTGTTTGACGTAAATAACTATAGTCATTGGAAGGACAAGATGACCCTATACCTACAAGCCACTGATTATGCTATGTGGATTATTGTCACCAAAGGTCCAAAAATTCCTACCAAATTAGTAGACAATATTAGTGTACCTAAAACTGAAGATGAATGTGATGAGAGAGATCATAAATTATTGCAAGCCAATACTAAAGTCAAACTCATCTTTGTTTGTGGATTAGACTCTAAGGAGTATAATAGAATTTCAAGTTGTGATTCGGTAAAAGAAATTTGGGACAAACTTGAGGTAACGTATGAAGGTAAAAACCAAGTGAAGGAATCTTGTATTGATATACTTGTTCATAGTTATGAATTGTTTAAAATGAACTCTGATGAATCTATTTCAAGTATGTTTACTAGATTTACTAAAATTGTAAATTCTTGAAATCTCTTGGCAAAACTTATACTAATAGTGAGTTGGTAAGAAAAATTTTTAGGTGTTTACCAAAGAATTGGGAAGCAAAGGTCACAGCCATTATAGAAGCCAAAATCTCTCACACTTGGATTGGATGAGCTTATGGGTTCTCTCATGACTCATGAATCACCATGAAAGGACATGAGGATGTTGAAAACAAAAAGAAAGTGGAATTGCATTCAAAGCCTCATCAAATGAAGAAGAACATGAAACTCTAGTGAGGATGAAAGCTATGCCATGTTTAGTAGAAATCTCAAAAAGCACTTCAAGAAAAACAATTATGAAGGAAGAAGACCTTTCAAGAAAGAGTACAACAAAGATAACAAGAAAGAGCCTATAATTTGCTATAAGTGCAAAAATCCTGGACATATGAAGATGAATTGTCCAAAATTGAAAAATTATGGAAAAGACTACAAAAGAAACAAAAAGGCCATGGTAACAGCTTGGGGAGAAAGTGAAGATGAAAACTCAAGTGATGAAATTGAAAATGAAGTAGCCAACTTATGTCTCATGGCTCTTGAAGATGAAGACTCTACTCAAGATGAGGTAACTACTCTTATGAAGAACTTGAAAGTGCATTCCATGAACTACAAGATGAATTTAAAAAAGTTTGTGCCAAAATAATGTGTTAAAGAAATCTGTTGCATCTTTATCTATTAATGAAGAAGAATTAAAGAAAGAAAAATTGTTTTGAAAAATGATTTTGACACCATCTCCAATGAGAAAACTGTTTTACAAAACAATGTTAATGATTTAACAAAAACACTTGAAAATTTTGTAAAAGGTAGAGACAATCTTAACATGCTTCTTGGAAATCAAAGATGTGTTTTTGATAAGGCAGGCATTGGATATGACCCTATTAAAAAAAGAAAAGAATCTCAATACAATTTTTGAAAAGGCACCTCTCATGACTCACCCTCATATTACTTGTTATTATTGTAGAAAAAAAGACCATTATATATTTTCTTGTCCATTCAAAAATAATATAAACATGGGTATTAAAAAGATTTGGATTGTTAAGGGATCTAACAAAACTAATCAAGAAGGACTCAAGAAACTATGGGTACCAAAAACCAATACTTGATTGTCATCTTGTAGGTTTGTTTTAAGTCCAAAGCTAAAGAAGGGAAGTGATATCTTGATAGTGGATGTTCCAAACACATAACCGGAGATAAATCATTCTTTACTAAACTATCATCAAAAGATGGAGGATTTGTTACTTTTGGAGACAACAAGAAATGAAAAATCATCGGTATTGGTAGCATCGGTATTTCTCCTAACCCTTCTATTGAAAATGTTTTACTTGTTGATGGACTTAAGCATAACCTACTTAGTATTAGTCAATTATGTGATAAAGGTAATCGAGTTATTTTTGATAAATCACATTGCACAATTGAAAGCACAAATGATCATAAAGCTTTATTCGTTGGTAATCACCATGATAATGTTTATGTTTTTCATCTTAATGATCTCTATGCTAGTGATATTAAATGTTTTTATATGTTAATAATGAAAATAGTTGGTTATGGCATAAAATACTTGGTCATGCTCATATGAATTTAATGCTCAACTTTGAGAAAGGATTTGGTCATTGGACTTCCAAAAATTAAATTTGAAAAAATATCATCTTTGAAGTGCTTGTCAATAAGGAAAACAAACTAAAATATCATTTAAATCAAAATCTCATATTTCCACAACTAGACCTTTACAACTATTGCATATTGATTTATTTGGTCCCTTAAGGACATCTAGTCTAGATGGTAAACGTTATTGTCTTGTTATTGTTGATGATTATTCAAGATTTACATGGGTTATGTTTTTAGCACACAAAGAGGAAACCTTTTCTTCTTTCACAAAACTCTATCGTAGAATTCAAAATAAAAAAGGCTTTCTTATTACTAATATTCGAAATGACCATGGTAGAGAACTTGAAAATGAGAAATTTGAATTGTTTTGTGATGAGCATGGTATTGGACATAATTTTTCAGCACCTAGAACCCCTCAACAAAATGGTGTAGTAGAAAGGAAGAATAGAACTTTAGAAGAGATGAGTAGAACAATACTTTGCGAAAAAATATATTTTTGGGCCGAAATCGTTCACACCGCATACTATATTTTAAATCGTGCATTAATTAGACCTATTCCTAAAAAAGACTCCTTATGAACTTTGGCATGATAGAAAACCCAACATTAGTCACTTGCATGTTTTTGGTTGTAAATGTTTTGTGCATAATAATGGTAAGGATAACTAGGTAAATTTGATTCAAAATCTGATGAAAATTTTTTTTAGCTATTCTTTAACTAGCAAAGCTTATCATTTTTTAATAAAAGAACTCTTGTTGTGGAAGAATTTATACATGTGACATTTTGATGAAACTAACATCTCTGCTCAAAAGCAAATTGTTAGTGATAATATAGATTGGAACAAAATGTGGAAGATTCAAGTATCTACAAAGAAGAGAACCAACATGTAAGTTGAACAAAGAGATTGAACAACTTATTCTTCCACCTCAAGAAGAAGGAGGAAACAATGATGATTTGCCAAGAGAATGGAAGTTTGTTCATAATCACCCTAAGGATTTAATCCTAGGTGACCCTATAAAAGGTATTGAAACTCGCTCTTCACTTAGAAATATTTGTAATAACTTGGCTTTTCTCTCACAGATTGAGCCTAAAAACTTTCAAGAACCCGAATTCGATGAACATTGGATGATAGTTATACATGAAGAGCTTAACCAATTTGAGAGAAAACAAAGTGTGGGAACTTGTGCCAAAACCTAAAGATCATACCATTATTGGTACAAAATGGATCTTTCGAAACAAGCTTGATGAATCCGGCACAATTATAAGAAACAAGGCTAGACTTGTTGCACAAGGATACAATCAAGAAGAAGGTATTGATTTCGATGAAACCTTTGCTCCGGATGCTAGATTAGAAGCCATTCGCATGTTACTTGCATTTGCATGTTTTAGAGATTCCAAACTTTATCAAATGGATGTAAAAAGTGCCTTTCTTAATGGTTTTATAAATGAGGAAATTTATGTTAAACAACCCCCAGGTTTTGAAGATTATGCTTTTTCAAATCATGTTTTTAAACTATCAAAAACTTTATATGGTTTGAAACAAGCACCTCGTACATGGTATGAACGATTAAGTAAATTTTTGATTGAAAATAATTTTTCTAGAGGAACGATTGACATCACACTTTTTGTTAAAACTAAAAAATGATGATTTACTTATTGTGCAAATATATGTGGATGACATTATATTTGGTGCTACTAATGAAACCTTGTATAAGGGATTTGCTAAGTGTATGCAAGGTGAGTTTGAGATGAGCATGATGGGAGAGCTAAATTATTTCCTTGGGCTTCAAATCAAACAATGTAAGGAATGAATTTTTATCAACCAAGCTAAGTACACAAAAGAACTACTCAAAAAGTTTGGTATGTATGACTCAAAAATAACTGGAACACCTATGAGCACATCTATTAAGCTAGATAAGGATAAAAAAGGTAAGTCCATTGATCAAACAAAATATCGAGGAATGATCAACTCACTTCTTTATTTAACTGCAAGTAGACCCGATATTATGTTTAGTGTTTGTATGTGTGTTAGATATCAATCAAATCCTAAGGAATCACATCTCAGTGCTGTTAAAAGAATTTTTAGATATTTTGTTGGCACTCAAAATTTGGGACTGTTTTATCCTAGATGTGTTGCATTTGATTTAATTAGTTACTCGGATGCCGACTTTGCCATATGCAAACTTGATAGAAAATACCAGTGGCACTTGTCACTTTCTTGGTAACTCATTAGTATCTTGTTTAGCAAAAAGCAAATTCTGTTGCTTTATCAACGGCCGAAGCTGAATATATAGCTTCCGGAAGTTGTTGTGCCCAAATACTTTGGATGAAGCAACAATTGGAGGATTTTGATTTGCATTATGATCATATCCCTATTAAATGTGATAACACTAGTGCCATCAATGTAAGCAAAAATCCAGTTCAACACTTACGAATGAAACATATTGAAATTCGACATCATTTTTTAAGAAATAATGTTCAAAAATGGGATATTGTACTTGAATTTGTAAACACCAACAAGCAATTAACGGATATTTTCACAAAACCCTAAGCCAGGATCGCTTCAATTTTATTCGTGACAAGCTTGGAATGTTGATTTCTACTTAAAAAGTTTTGTTATGACTGTGAAACTTGAATTTTTGTTAAAATGATATATGTGTATTGCTACATTGATATGGAAACATTTATATCAGTTGAATGCTCTCAAGTCCTTCATTCATTTATTCTCCTTAACAGTTTGCTATTTTCAACTGTGTAATTTTTTTTGGGTTTTACATCTTGGGGTAAAATTACCTTTGCATACATTGATTTTTTTTAAACCCTCATGGTACTTTTTTTGCATTACCATTCCAGCAACACCAACGTTCCATTAAGTTTAATTTCTACTAGTATTTTTTATTTTAATTTAATTTATTATTTTTTTTGCTATTAGGCTTAATTTCTTTTATTTTTATTTTTTTTTCTCATTATTAGTTTTGTTGGGCTTAATTTTCTTATTTTTTTTCTTTTTTTCTGCTTTTTAATTTCATTTTTCAGTACTTAAACATAAAAACAAAAACAAATCAAAATCCAAATATTTACATAAAAAAAAAAACACCCTTCATTTTTTTACGGCCATACGCTGATCAAAATAAACACAAAAAAAATAAATAAATAAACCCTTCATTTTTTTTCCGGCCCTACGCCGATCTTATTTACTCGTCTCTTCCACCGCTCTCTTTTTCTTGTTATCACCTTGGGCGACGCTTGACGTCCCTGCCCCCGTGCTTTCATCAAGAGCGAGCACTTCTCGCCGACTATCAAAAGCCAAGAATGACGTTGCTCCAAATCAGGCCATGGAGGTGGTCTTCCATTTAAACTCTTTATTTTCGGCCTTTAGTGTGCCTATCTCTGCTCGCTCATCCTTGTACATGCGCTGGAGCAGAGCGAGTTGGGTATTGACCTGATGGAGCTCACTCGTCGTGTTCTGCAGTCGCTGAGCCAATTTTGTGACTGCAGTCACCGTCTCCATATAGGACGTCAGTGTGAAATGATTGGCTTCAATGTCTGATTGAGCTGCCATTATTTGCTCAATCGACATCATAGGAAGGTTGGGAAGAGTGGGAGCCGGAGCACTTGGCCCAGTCGCGCTTACGGGATCATTCAGGTCCGGAAAGAGAGTAAGGGAATGGGACGAGGCCGTGTAGTAGGAGAGAGAGATGTAATCGAAAGAAGAGTCGTTTTTGGCAGCCTTTCTGGTCTACTCAATCTCTCTGTTCTATCTCTCCCACGAAGCGAATGAGGAAGAAGAAGGCGAAGAGAGTGATTAAGAAGAAGACGGAGGAGAAGACGACAAGAGGGAGAGAGAGCCGAGGCAGTTGATTGACTGATTGACCCGTCTCGCTTTTGTCGGTCGGCTGACGCAAAAGCGAGGACGCGTATCCGACGCGATTTTTGACCAAAAAAAGGAGACGTGAACGAATCATATATATATATATATATATGTATATATATGTTTTGATTCTCTATTTTTTGATGCCATTTATCACTATCATTTTCCTCCCTCTCCTCCAGATTCTGACCCATGATTTCTTTTTGATAATGTCACAGGGGGAGAAATTATATGATGTTATGTATTATGGTATATTTTCAAATTATAATATTATTTGAGAACTAATCTGATGATTATATATTTATAGTTTGATATGTTAGTCTCATATCATGTCTCTAATTAAAACTTATTTATTACACATGTGCTAACCTATGTATTTAGAAATTTATTACACATGTGCTAACCTATGCATTTAGAAATGAATTTAGGGAGCATGACTTGAGGGGGAGCTTTTCTTACTCCCAAATCAAATCAAAACATCATTGTGTGCCATCATAAAAAAGGGAGAGATTGTTAGACTTATTTATTTTGATGATTTATTTAATTATGTTTTAAATTTATTTGGAAGAGAAAAATAGCATCAAAATTTATTTTGATGATTTATTTGAAAGAGAAAAATAGAATCAAAATATTTTGATGATTTATTTGAAAGAGAAAAATAGAATCAATATTTATTTTAATGATTTTATGTTTTAATTTATTTGAAAAGGAAAAATAGAATCAAAATTTATTTTATCCCATTATTTCTCACCTAAACCTTTATCCTAAATGTTGTTAGAATGTATTTAATATTTGATTAAATCAGGAGTTCAAACAGCCCAAAAACAGAGATTCAAATAGCCCAACACAACAGCAGTTCAAAAGGTTCAAGTGGAAGATATTCAAATTTGTAATAATGGAGTGGAAGATATTCAAATTAGTAATGGTGGAGTACAACGGCTATAAATTCAAATGACTACAATGGCTATAAACGGCTATAAATTCAAATGAATACAATGGCTATAAACGGCTATAATTTTCATTATATATACCAAAGCCTATAATGTAAACAAGTTACAAAAAATCTAAAAATATTCTTTGATCTATAATCACTCACATCTATTCTCAGAAATTATATACTGAGCCTTACAGCTTTAAGCCCATATTTCCTGTGTGAGGTTTACAGAAAAACCAAAACTTCATTTTTATATTTATGTTTGAGAGATAATTCTTATAGCTTTCTGTGAAAGCAAAAACACATTCTTTTCAACATTGTAAGAGTGTAGTACACTCAGTATTCTTGACTTAGAAAGTCTGTGTAAAATTCGTGGAGGATTGCTCCATGTTGTAAAGAGGTTGCTAACACCCCCGTGAAGCTAGAGCATAGTGGAAAATCTCAAGTGAAGCTTGAGGAGTGAACGTAGCCGAGTTGAAGCCGAACCACTATAAATTTGTTTGTCTCTCTCTCCCTTATCTCTTTATTTTATTTAAATTGCTGTAACTATATTTCATATTTTCACTATGCAAAAATCATTAACTGACATAGTTGTTAGAACACTTATTTTAATTATTTTTATTTCATTAACTATATTTATCTATTGTGCTAGTCATAATTTTTATTAGGGTATTATTAATTTTTAATTGTAAAAACCTAATTCACCCCCCTCTTAGGTTGTCTTTTGGATAACAGTATTTTTAGTATGTATTATTCTATTAAGTTTATTTCAAATATTAAATTTTTTATTTATTTATAAATTGATATATTGAAGCGCCATTTTAATTAAAAAAAAAAGAAAAAAAGAAAAAGAAAAAAAGAAAAAGAGAGATATGTCACATAGAAGATAAAAAATTAAAAGAAAACACTAATTTTAATAATATATATATATATATATATATATGATATGATATGATAAGTCTTACCGTAATGTATAGTATCGGTTGCTAGACTAACAAATAAAGTAGTAAGATAAAATAATAGAAATAAATGATTATTTTATTATAATGATGCTCCATTATAAACATTTATCATCTTTTATATCATATGTTATTAATCATCCGATGTAACTATTAAATAAGCCCAACTCAAATGTTATTAATCACCCGTTGTAACTATTAAATAAGCCCAACTCAATTATTCCAGACATCTATGATATTGCCAAGGTTGTGAGGGTTGGCAAAGAGCACTGGGCTTTGTGAGAGTGGTTGTTTTGTTCGCTTGCAGGCCCTGCTTTGGAAATAATCTTTTGGGCCTTCAAAATTTTGTTAAAAAAAGGATCCTAAAAAAATATTTACTATTATACTTGTTTATAAAAAAAAAAAGAAAAAGGACGCCTTAAAAAGAAATCAAAAAAATTAATTAATGTTTGAATTATTTGAAACAATTAAATGGTTATTTCACAAATATATGAATTGATTATAAAACACTATTAATTATTGTTACAATTGCTTCTGAAAAACAAAAAAAAAAATTCCAACGTTGAAATTGATTAAATTTTACAATCAGTTAATTATATCATAAGAAATATTAAATGGATGTGGTTGACAAGTTGGATAAAGCAAGCTTGGCTAGTACTTTTTGTAATTAAAAATGTGAAAATAGTGGTGCTTAAGTGATACAATTTTTCATTTTCTTTTAGGTAGTCTAGCTTGGATGATTTGGAACTTTAATCTTAGACTATATTTGAGTGATAGTAATTTTGAGAAAGAATGAAACTATGAATGTTATTTTGGATCCCCATGATTTCAGGATTTGCGGAGTTTCGTTTTGTTGGAAATTGGGTCGGATTTGACCTGACCCATAACCCATGAAGCGTCCACATGGGTTGTGGATAATTCACATGATTTAATAAATAAGATAATTAAGATATTATCTTTTAGGAGGTGTTTGAGTTTTTGTTAGAGACTACAATTCCACCTCCATCTCTATTAAGAAAGAATCTCTACATATTTGATATAGAGAAAACAATAATATGTATTCTTATTGGTGTGCGAGTTTACGCGAAAATCTTCTGTAGAAAAAGATTTCTCTCTCTGTTCCTCTCTCCTAGGTCACCATAGTTAAACCTAGGAATTTGGAGTGTGTATATAATATTGTTTTTCCAGACGAGGCTTATATCTGATCCAATCAATTTCTACATCAGGTAATATGATTACCTATATCTTTTCCTTTATGTTTCTTATAAAAGTACCGTTTCTTATAAATGCACCTTATGCCTATCATAAGCTCACTCATAATAGTTTACTTATCCACGTAGCTAATAATATGAATTTTACACTTGACAATATGAAACTTCAAAATTTTTTAATAAAATTCAAATTACTTATGTAGAGGGTAAAAATATTGATCTAGAGCCCAAGGAAATGGATATATGGCCTAGAGCATTTGACCCAGCCAAAGCAGCTCCAAAGTAAGGGCTAGGCCTAAACCCTTGTTAAGTCCATCTTAATGAAAGAGACAGAGTCACATGACCAAAGGTCTAAATAAGATCGCCTTCTAGAAGGAAATCCACAACACAAAGGCCCTTGGATCCGTTTGTAACCTATGATGGAGCTCAGAATTGATAGAGATAGGGATATGGGATCAGCATATCCTGACAACATGATCATCCGATGAGCAAAATCCAACGGTCGAAGATGAGAACCAATATCCGAACTAATCCAGGCCATCCAAAATGAAACAACTCCAATGGTGGTAAATCAAGACAACTTGACCACTTGCCTGACCAAGGTCTAGGGGCATAAAATACCATTGGATCAAGACAGTCATCCAACGGCCCAAATGCAAGGTATTAACATTATAAAAGGAAGGATCAAGAATAACAAAAGGGGCAAGTGAACAATAAACAATACATCTAGTATTTCTTTTCAATATAACATGTCAAAATGGTATTCTGACTTGATCGTCGAAAGGTCCTCCCGACCAAAGCTGGTCAAGAGCGATCATTGACGACTTGGTGTCTTTTTACAGAGCATAGGAAGGAGCGGCTTATCTCGCTTTCTTTGTGGAAAAAAATTCGTCCTTCTACGATTGGCGCTGTCTGTGGGAAACTCGAGAAAAGATGAGTGTCCATCTTGCTCTAGACAAGATACACAATGACCCCAAAAATTTTCCAATCGGAAATATGGCTAGTGAAAACTTTGGCCATAATTTCGAGGATGTACCAGAAAATTCGGCTCGAATGATTCCCCCTTTGGATGATGAGAATCAACAGGCTTGATTCGTGCAACGGCTGGTGGCACAAGTTAAATCCCTAAAGGAAGAACTATGTATGGCTCGAGGAAGGCTTGACGCACGAGCAAGAGCTACCAGCGACCATAGACAAACTAATCTTCATTGGACCGATCGGACGCAAAAAATGCGTCAGGTCACCAGAAAGGAAGACTCTCAGGACTATTTGAAGAATGATCTGTGAAGTTGGCTCAACGGTAGAACATGGGGCAATCCAAAACCAATCCGACGAAAACTTTTCATGGAAGACCTAGCGTCCCCATTCTCCAGTGCAATAGATAGTGCAGACCCGCCAAAGAGGTTCATCCTGCCCAAATTCAACTTGTACAATGGCAAAGGGGATCCAACTAGCCATATCCAACATTATACTCAGGTCATGACATTATGGAGTAACAATGGCCCGATCATGTACCAAATGTTCTCTTCGAGTTTAGGAGAGATGGCATTGCGATGGTACTATAAGTTGGAGGCTCGATCCATCAGTGATTGGGCACAATTATAACGAGCGTTCATTTTACGCTTTATCACCAATAGTCGGCCACCAAAGGAAGTGGATGTGCTCCTCACAATGAAAAAAGACGACACAAAGAGGCTACGGGAATATTCTAACAGATATTGGGCAGCGTACAACAAGATCGATAATTGCAACGAACAACTAGCAGTTACTTCATTCAAATTAGGATTACAACCCGAGAGTAAGCTCTGAAAATCCTTAACAAAGAAACCACTGACTGATGTAGGGAGTTTAATGAGATGAGTGGAACAGTATTACAAAATCAAAGACGACATACGAGGTGCCGAAGAACCAAAGCTTGCTCGGATTCCGGCAAAGGTTCTAAGAAAAGACGAGAAGAAGTTTTCTGACAGAAAAAGGAAAAAGTCAAATGCAATCGCTGATTAACCGAAAGTTAGAAAAGAAGCCTTCTGAGCAATTATTACTACTTTCACCAAGCTGATATATCGTATGGTGATGAAAATCTAGAATGAACCCTACTTTTCCTAGCTGCCCAGGATGATCGGTGATCTGTCCCTTCAAAACCGAAAACTACGTTGTTCCTACCATAAGGACTATGGACACCTCACAGAAGATTGCAAGGTGTTACAGCAATTTCTGGAAGAATTGATGCAAAGTGGGCACCTATGATCCTATATCGACTCATCCGTAGATCGGAAGGAGAAGAGTAGGGACAAAAGTGGAGAAATGTAACCCACGACAACCATTAACATGATACACTCCGTTCCTACAAAAAGGCGTACGAGTCAAGAAGCAATGTTAACACCCCGCATAAAAATAATGGCCCTATTAAGGGTAGCCACAAAGAGAATGTGTTCATCAATGAAGATTTCTTTCCCCGATGAAGATGGGTTCACCATCCTCATAATGATGCCCTGGTAGTGATACTACATATTGAAGAATTTGCTGTTAAAAGGATACTGATCAATCAAGGAAGTTTGGCTGAAATCATGTATTACAGACTTTTCAAAAGGCTGGGATTATCCCCTGAAACCTTGCTCGCAGTAGATTTGCCACTTTATGGCTTCAACTCAAGTCTAGTTTTTCTCCTGGGAAGAATCCTTTTACCAGTCAAAGCTGGCGAAACGATTCACCAAGTTGAATTCCAGGTTGTTAATGTACCATCCCCATATAACGTCATAATGGGTAGAACTTGGCTCTACCAAATGGGAGCCGTCCTGTCCACCTTCCACCAAGTTCTACGGTTCCCATAAGTAAACGGCATCAAGATAATCTGAGGAGATCAAACGATGGCCAAACGGTGTATGGCAGTATCTTCCATAAGGCCACGAATACAGGAGGTTCAGACATTCAGATTGGAAGAGGAAGCTGAACACCAGGTTGGTGATAAAAGCGTCGAAGAACTTGAAAAGGTGCAAATCGATCCTGAAGATGAAGAAAGGTTCTTCATTGTAGGAAAAAATCTCACTCTTGAAGAAAAAAAATAGTTGGTGGATTTCCTACTCTGTCACAAGGATGTTTTCGCCTGGACTCCCTATAAAATGGAAGGTATCGACCCAAGGGTAACATGCTACAAACTGAACGTGAGTCTGAACTCACGACCGGTGACATAGAAAAGTACGAGGTCCACACCACAACACATGGAAGTTGTCAAAAAGGAAGTTTCTAAGCTACTTGAAGCAAGCGCCATTCATGAAGTTCAGTATCTAGAATGGCTGTCTAACACTGTTGTTGTTAATAAAAAGAGCAAATGAAAGGTATGTGTGGATTTCACCGACCTAAATAAAGCCTGTCCCAAAGACAGCTTTTCTCTGCCAAAACTCGACCAACTAATAGATGCGACATCTAGACATGAAATGATGAGTTTCTTAGATGCGTACAGAGGATATCATCATATTGCAATGCATCCAGACGATCAGGAGAAGACCTCTTTCATTACACTTGTCGGGTTATTTTATTACAAAGTAATGCCTTTCAGTCTGAAGAATGTCGGGGCTACATATCAACGGTTGGTCACGAAAGTAATCAAATTGGTCGGAATCTTCAAGTATACATTGATGATATGGTGATCAAGTCAAAAGAAGTGAGGCATCATCCAGATGACCTTCGTAAAACCTTTGAGGTACTTCAAAGGTACATGATGAAGCTCAATGTGGCAAAATGTGCCTTCGGGATTGGGTCTGGAAAGTTCTTGGGATACATTGTCACTAATCGAGGAACAGAGGCCAACCTCGATCAGATTCAAGCACTGATCAATTTGACCCCTCCTCCATCTCTCACCCGTTAAAAGAATTCAGATACTTTTTGGGATGACGACAGCACTTAACAGATTCATCAGCCGATCCTTTGATCGATGCGGATTGTTTTTTCAACTAACCAAGAAGAAAACCCGATTCGAATAGACCCTAGAGTGCGACCTCGCGTTGCAAAAACTAAAAGCCTATTTGGCCAAACCACCCTTGCTAACCAGCCCTAATGACAAAGAAAAATTGTCCTTATACTTAGCAGTATCTGATCATGCTGTAAGCTCGGTGCTCGTCAAGGAGTAACATTACTTGATATAGAAACTAGATATTTTCCGTTAGAAAAGCTCCTCTTGGCACTAGTTGTTTCGTCCCAAAAACTGCGGCACTACTTCTTGGCCCATCCTATCATTGTTTATTCGGCGTTTCCGCTTAAGCGAGTCTTGCACAAACTTGATTCTTCAGGTCGTATTTCCAAATGGGCCGTAGAACTTGGGCAATATGATTTTCAATTCAGGCCAAGGAATTCAATTAAAGCATAGGTTCAAGTTAATTTCTTAGCCAAATTTTCCCCGAATAAATATGTCGAAGAAGAGAAAGTAGGGGTAACACCTTCCATCGAAGTAGCATGAACGTTACGCTGCCATGGGGCCTCAAACGCCAAAGATACATGCATCGCATTCGTGCTAGTCACATCTAACCAAGAGGCAATTGAATTCTCTGCTCACTTAGGATTTTCGGCCACCAATAATGAATGTGAATATGAAGCTCTCATCAATGGTCTCAACACCGCGAAGATGTTAGGAGCTGATTCCATAAGTGTTCAGTTTGATTTGCAGTTGGTTATCAAGTAGATGAACGAGGAATACGCAGCTCGGGATGAGCGAATGATGAAATATCTGGCAATGGCAAAGCCGCAGCCGAGCAATTTTGTTCCTTCGAGATTCAACAAATTAGGCGAGACCAGAATAGTCTAGCCAATGCATTAGTTAGCCTGGTTATGACAATTGAGCAAACAGAATGCACAATCGAGGTCGGGGCCATTTCCTCTTCTTGTATCACTTGGGCCCGAAATTGTACAAGATACTTCTGAGAAGATCAAAATTATTCAACAAAGGCTCAAGACAGCACAGAGTCGATAAAAGAACTATGCAGATGTTCGAAGAAGACCTCTTGAGTACGAGGTTGGTGATCATGTATTTATTCGGGTGATTCCGATGAAAGACCAGTTGAGATTTGGTAAAAAGGGTAAATTGTCACCCTGTTATATTGGACCATTTCAAATTCTGGAAAAACTTGGTCCAGTAGCTTATAGGATTGCTTTATCGCTAGGATTCGAACAAATGCATAATGTGTTTCATGTATCGATGTTGAGGGGTTATCTTCGAGATTCGTTTCATGTGATTGATTACCACCGGATAGCTCTCGATGAAAATATAGAATACGAAGAATGGCCAAAACGAATCATTGACCGGCAAGTGAAACAGTTGAGAAATAAGTCCATCCCAATGGTGAAGGTAGAGTGGAAAGAACACTATGGGAGGGACGCTACATGGGAAAAAGAGGATGAGATGCGACTATGCTACCCACACTTGTTTCCGAAGGGAGGTAAAATAAGTTTGGAGGACCAAACATTCTAAAGAGGGGAAGATTGTGATAACCCTACCTTGTGTTAAGTTAATTAATCATGATTATGTTGTGGTTATGTGATTAATCTGAATTTGGGTGTTAATTGCATGATTATATGTAGTTTTGGCTTTATATCTGTTCACCGTAGGAAGATCTGTTCAACTTACTATTGTAAACTAAAAATTGAAGGCCTTATTGGCCACAGAAACCGAAATTGACTATGCCATTGTGATTAGCGTAATTTTTAGAGCCTACGGTGAAATTTAATTGAAAATTGATTCGAATCAAAATAATTAGATTAAATTGATTGAATTAGCCACAATTAATTAGCCTTAATCAAGTTTAATTAGGCAAGCCTATAAATAGGCCTATATACACTTAAGTGTACTCCTTGAGCTCATTTTCTTCCAACTTGGCTGGGATTTCACTCTAGATAGAGAGAGAGTGAGCCGATTATAGAGAGAGAGGGAGCACAAAATTGGAGCTTTGAACTAAAAGCTTGGGAATTTGGAAGCTAGGCTTAAGAACTAGCTAGGAATTGGAAGATTTAAGCCTCTAGGTGAGTGATTAGACATGAATTCATGAGTTTGAGTTGTAATTATGTGAACTCAATGATAAATTGTAATCAAGAACATGAATTGAGTTGAATTTGATGAAATTGAAGTCATTATAAGCATGCATGTAAAAGTTTGCCATGAATTTGTGTATTTGAGCATGAAACATATGATCCATGTTGAATTTTGATTAAGATTCATGCCTTTGATAATCTTTTGCATCACTTAAGTTGAGAATGGAAGTTATATTCCACATGCAAGCACAATTCATAGAGGTATGAGTTTTGGTTGCATGAATTTGATGTATTGGAAATTAGTTTGGCATAAATTGAGTATGCATGTAATTGATTCATGGGAATTGAGCTTCATAATGTTGTAAATTTAGTATTTGTATCATGTTAGAAGATGTATAGGTGAATTATGGGTCATAACATGCAAGTTACATCAATTTGAATGCAAATTTGAAGCTCAAACAGCTTGCTGGAAATTCCAGAATTTGTCGGGTTCGCTTGAGCGGGGAATGAGTCGCTCGAGCGTAAAATGTTAGCTCCCAGAAGTTTTGTAGACATTGATGTCTGCTCGAGCGTGAGGGGTTATGCTCGAGCGCCCAGTCACATGTTTTGACTTTCAGCTCGAGCATCCAAAGTCATGCTCAAGCGCAAAAATGAGGCAACTAGTACTTTTGCAGACCAAAGGGGTCCGCTCGAGTAGCCAAAAATGAGCTCGAGCAGAGAACCCTGTTTCAAAAATTTTGAAAAGTGGTTTTGTGTTTTGTTTTCCATTCTCTTTCATTTCTGAGTACTCTTAGGCATACATTGAGCATTGTAAATGGACTAAGAAAATAAGAAAGAGGCCTAAAAGGAATATATATATTAAGAACGGATTGAATCGTTTATGACCCATTATGTTTATGATATATGTAGGGTCAAGCACAAGGGAAATCATCCGACAGATCACTGTGAGTAATATCTTAGTAAAGATATGTTCAAGTACGTTATTTTACAAATGTTACTTCTGCATGAGCCTTATGGATTTGTATGTTGAATTATAGATGAATATTCCCAATGACAGTCTTTTGCATAAGACTAATTGAATACAAATATGATCATGATCAAGGGTACGAGAGACACATGGATACGAGTATGGAAATGAATAAGGCCTAAGGCCGTTTGATATGAATGATGGGCCAAAGGCCGTTTGAATATTATGATTGGGCCAAAGGCCGTTTGATATGAATGATGGGCCAAAGGCTGTTTGACATAAATGATTGGGCCAAAGGCCATTTGAATATTATAATTGGGCCAAAGGCCGTTTGATATGAATGTTGGGCTGAAGGCCGTTTGACACGAACAAATTGGGCCCGAGGCTGTTTCATGTATTAGATGGAAATATAATTGGGCTCATGGCCATTTGATATGTTTGCTACAAGTTTCATTTATGTAACTCCTTTATTTTGATATTATTCACTGGGCTATCGCCCACTTTCATTTACATGTGTGTATGTGAGCAAAGAGATGTCCAAACCCAACCTTAGTGAAAGATATGAGAGGAAGTTAAGTCGTGGAGTCAGCCCGAACGTCTCATGCATAAGACCCTGTTTTCTTTTGCTCTTTTGTTCACTATTTTGTTACCCTGGTGAATGTGTAGATCATCACGTACATAAGCTTTTTGTTTGGCTGATTACAAGTTTGAAAGTTCCTGGACATATAAGATGTTATTTCTGTCTACATGTATGAGTTATTATGGATTGTTAATGGTGTAATTTGCTTTACCATGTAAGCATAGCTCATCGGATAAATTTTTTTTATTTTGCTTCCATTTTGGCCCCTTTATTCTATTGAAAATATGTTTGATCAGGTTTGAGGCCGTAAGTAATCCCTTGATTACTGGCCGGTTATGACCTTAATCCATAGGGGCGGGTTCGGGTCATGACAGAGTGGTATAAGAGCACGAGAAATAACTCACACACTTGTCCAAATGAGCAGTAAGCAATTAGAAAAGAACTAGGATGCATTCATGTGATAAGTATGAACTTGAAGACATCAAAAATGTGCTAATGTTTTGAAATAGGTGACTATGTGCCATATGTTTTGTGAATTACTTGCATTGTGAATTGTTTGAATACGTACACTCTTTCATATATGCATACTTATAGACGTTTTTGTATAAACAATAATGAAAGTCTAATAAGATAATAGAGAGAACAAGAGGTGATGAAATAGAGGAGTCCTCTACTGCCAGAATGGATATGATGGAAAGATTGATTCAGGAAATGGCAGAAACATTGAGACAACAACAGCAGTGGCAACAACAATGGCAATAGCCACATCCTCTACATCCGCCTCCGGCACCACCTGTACCAAATTTGTAAAATGATGATCAGACAATAGCTCTTACCAAAGAGTTCAAGAAGATGAAACCGCCACAGTTTCATGGGGGATTGGATCCGTTGAAGGCTGAGGCATGAGTCCTTGGCATAGAAAAGCTATTTGAAGTGTTTCCTTTTCTAGAAACACAGAAAATGATGCTAGCCACCTTCACATTAGCAAACGAAGCAAGGAGGTGGTGGTTGTTGATTCGTGAGGATAATAAAAATATAGGTTGGGCACGATTTTTGGAACTTTTCTACAACAAATATTTTCCGCAATGTGTTCGTGATAGGAAAGTATCGGAGTTCATGGAACTTAAGCAAAATAGCATGACAGTAGCCGAGTACGAGGCCAAGTTTACTGAATTGGCCAGATTTGCACCACACATGGTCGATACTGACTATAAGAAAGAAAGACATTTCGAGGGAGGCCTTCGGGGATGATATCTTAGAGAAAGTGAATGTACTCAAGCTAGAAACCTATATCGAAGTGTTAGACCGGGCCATAATATCAGATGCTAATATAGCCAGACAGGCCAAATCATCAACTGACTAGAAAAGTAGTAAAAGACAAGGCTTCTTTTCAAAAAAGAAAATTTCAAAGAAGCAGAATATTGGCTTCTCAAGTACCTCGAATTCTTCCCGAGACACATCTCCAATGTGCAACTAGTGTGGTAAAAGGCATCGTGGGGTTTGTTACCGTATATTAGGGGCCTGTTTTAAGTGTGGTAAGACAGGACACATGACCAGAGATTGTAATCAAAGCACTGAGAAGTTAGCTACTAGCTCAACTGCATCAATTCCAAAACCGGGAAATACTACAAGGCCTACTACTACCGGAGATACTGTGAGGCAATAGAGAGTCTTTGCGCTTGTTCTGGGTGATACACGGAACATAGAAGCCGTTGTCTCAGGTTCTATCTCTATATGCAACCAGGATACTTTTGTATTAATCGACTCCGGATCAACACACTCTTTCGTAACTTATGCATTTGCATCTAGATTGAGTAGACCTTTAGAATCATTGCCATATTTGTTATGTGTGTTTGCTCCATCCGGGGAATCTGTGTTATGTACAACTGTATGTCAATTTTGTGATATGTGTATTGGAAATGCTACCTTGTATGTAGATTTATTACCCTTGGACTTTAGACATTTCGATGTAATTCTGGGCATGGATTGGCTAACTAAATACTGTGCCACCATTAATTGTATAACAAAACGGGTTGTATTTAAACCACTGGAGGAGGAAGAAATTATGTTTGTGGGTAATGGGGTAGTGCCTCCACCTTATTTGATATCTCCAATGAAAGCATGTAAATTGATCAGGAAAGGGTGTCAGGGCTATTTGTGTTGTGTATTATCTGAACAATTTGTGAATGTTGAATTGAACAGTATTCCTGTTGTTAGAGAATTTTCAGATGTGTTCCCAGATGAATTGCCAGGAGAGTTGGTTGTCAGGGAGATAAAGTTTACTATTGATATTGTGCCAGGCACTCAGCCTATTTCAAAAACCCTTTATAGAATGGCTACTGTTGAAATAAAAGAATTGAAGGAACAGTTACAAGACCTACTCAACAAAAGGTTCATTCGACCAAGTACTTCGCTGTGGGGTGCACCGGTATTATTTGTGAAAAAGAAAAACGGAACCTTACGCCTATGCATTGACCACCGTGAACTGAATAAGGTGACAATAAAGAATAAATATCCCTTATCTCGTATTGATGACTTATTTGACCAGTTATAGGGAACACAAGTGTTTTCCAAAATTGATTTGAGATCCGGATACCACCAATTGAAGGTAAAGGCAGAGGATGTTGAGAAAACCGCATTCAGAACGAGGTATGATCATTATGAATTCCTTGTTATGCTATTTGGAGTGACTAATGCCCTCGCAGCATTTATGGATCTTATGAACCGGATTTTTAAACCTTACCTCGATGAATTTGTTGTGGTATTTATTGATGATATTCTGATATATTCGAAGGATAGACCTGAACATGAACAACATTTGAGAATCGTTTTGCAAACACTCAGAGAAAAGAATTAATTTGCCAAACTAAAGAAATGTGAATTTTGGTTGGATGAAGTTATTTTCTTAGGACATGTCATCAACAGAAATGGGATTTCAGTAGACCCCCAGAAAATAAAGGCAATTATGGATTAGCCTACACCGACGAATGTAACAGAGGTCCGCAGTTTCATAGGCTTAGCTGGGTACTATAGGAGATTTGTGAAAGACTTTTCGAAAATAGCTGTACCACTTACCCAACTCACACGTAAAGGATAACCATTTGAGTAGACTGATGAAAGAGAGACTACCTTTCAAGAGTTGAAGACGAGACTAACCATTGCACCAGTTTTGACATTGCCCTCAGGTACGGAAAACTTTGTGATTTTTAGTGATGCGTCTTATAAGGGTCTGGGTTGCGTATTAATGCAAGATGGACGAGTAATTGGTTATGCCTCCCGATAATTAAGACCACATGAGAAGAACTATCTGACACATGACCTGGAGTTGGTTGTAGTTGTATTTGCTCTAAAAATTTGGCGGCATTACCTATATGGGGCGAAATATGAAGTTTACACGGATCACAAAAGCCAAAAATACTTTTTTACTCAAAAGGAGCTAAATATGTGACAAAGGAGATGGCTTGAACTAATAAAAGATTATGATCTTCAGATTCAGTATCACCCTGGGAAAGCCAATACAGTTGCTAATGCTTTTAGCAGAAAATCGACGGGGAATCTAGCTTGCCTACTTGTTGAACAAAAGGAAATTTTGCTAGATTTTGAGAGAACCGAGATTGAAGTCGTGTTGCATGAACAAAACGGATTGGTGGCTGCCATTTTAGCTGAGCCATCAATAATTAATGAAGTCAAGCAAAGACAAAAAGAGGATGAGTTCCTCAAGAAGATAATTGATGAGTTTGAAGCAAATCCGAAATAAGAATTCAGCATCGACGGTGACCTGTTGAGATTTCAAAACCGAATGTGTGTCCCAAACATTCCAGAACTAAAGAAAAGAATTCTTGATAAAGGCCACAAGTCTGTATTTGCTATGCATTCGGGTAACAACAAAATGTATCGGGACTTGAAGCAAAGCTATTGGTGGCCCAAAATGAAGAGGAAAATTGCAGAGCATGTGTCCAAGTGCCTTCAATGTCAGCAAGTTAAAGCTGAACACCAAAAACCAGGCCGTCTACTTCAATCTCTCCCTATTCCAGAATGGAAGTGGGAACATGTAACCATAGATTTCATTGTTAGTCTACCTTGAACTCCTCGAGGTATGGATTCTATTTGGGTTGTAGTTGATAGACTGACTAAATCTGCACATCTTTTACCTGTTAGAACTACATTTAATGCTTCTAGACTGGCTACTATATATGTTGATGAGATTGTTCATCTACATAGGGTTTCGGTGTTTATTATCTCGATGAAAATAAGGAATACGAAGAATGGCCAGAACGAATCATTGATCGACAAGTGAAACAGTTGAGAAATAAGTCCATCCCAATGGTGAAGATAGAGTGGAAAGAACACTATAGGAGGGACGCTACATGGGAAAAAGAAGATGAGATGCGACTATGCTACCCACACTTGTTTCTGAAGGGAGGTAAAATAAGTTTGGAGGACCAAACATCCTAAAGAGGGGAAGATTGTGATAACCCTGTCTTGTGTTAAGTTAATTAATCATGATTATGTTCTGGTTATGTGATTAATCTGAATTTGGGTGTTAATTGCATGATTATATGTGGTTTTGGCCTTATATCTGTTCACCGTAGGAAGATCTGTTCAGCTTACTGTTGTAAACTAAAAATTGAAGGCCTTATTAGCCACATAAATCGAAATTGATTACGCCATTGTGATTAGCGTAATTTTTAGAGCCTACGATGAAATTTAATTGAAAATTAATTCGGATCAAAATAATTAGATTAAACTGATTGAATTAGGTACAATTAATTAGCCTTAATCAAGTTTAATTAGACAAGCCAATAAATAGGCCTATATACACTTAAGTGTACTCCTTGAGCTCATTTTCTTGCAACTTGGCTGAGATTTCACTCTAGAGAGAGGGAGAGAGAGTGAGCCAATTGTAAAGAGAGAGGGAGCACAAAATTGGAGCTTTGAACTAAAAGCTTGGGAATTTGGAAGCTATGTTCAAGAACAAGCTAGGAATTGGAAGATTTAAGCCTCTAGGTGAGTAATTAGACATGAATTCATGAGTTTGAGTTGTAATTATATGAACTCAAAGATAAATTGTAATCAAGAACATGAATTGAGTTGAATTTGATGAAATTGAAGTCATTATAAGCATGCATGTAAAAGTTTGCCATGAATTTGTGTATTTGAGCATGAAACATATGATCCATGTTGAATTTTGATTAAGATTCATGCCTTTGATCATCTTTTGCATCACTTAAGTTGAGAATGGAAGTTATATTCCACATGCAAGCACAATTCATTGAGGTATGAGTTTTGGTTGCATGAATTTGATGTATTGGAAATAAGTTTGGCATAAATTGAGTATGCATGTAATTGATTCATGGGAATTGAGCTTCATAATGTTGTAAATTTAGTATTTGTATCATGTTAGAAGATGTACAAGTGAATTATGGGTCATAACATGCAAGTTACATCATTTGAATGCAAATTTGAAGCTCAAACAGCTTGCTAGAAATTCCAGAATTTGTTGGGTTTGCTCGAGCGGGGAATGAGCCGCTCGAGTGTAAAATGTTAGCTCCTAGAAGTTTTGCAGACATTGATGTCTGCTCGAGCGTGAGGGGTTACGCTCGAGCGCCCAGTCACATGTTTTGACTTTCAGCTCGAGCGTCCGAAAGTCATTCTCAAGCGCAAAAATGAGGCAACTAGTACTTTTGTAGACCAAAGGGGTCCGCTCGAGCGGCCAAAAATGAGCTCGAGCGGAGAACCCTGTTTCAGAAATTTTGAAAAGTGGTTTTGTGTTTTGTTTTCCATTCTCTTTCATTTCTGAGTACTCTTAGGCATACATTGAGCATTGTAAATGGACTAAGAAGATAAGAAAGAGGCCTAAGAGGAATATATATATTAAGAACGGGTTGAATCGCTTATGACCCATTATGTTTATGATATATGTAGGGTCAAGCACAAGGGCAAATCATCCGACAGATCACTGTGAGTAATATCTTAGTAAAGATATGTTCAAGTACATTATTTTACAAACGTTACTTCTGTATGAGCCTTATGGATTTGTATGTTGAATTATGGATGAATATTCCCAATGACAGTCTTTTGCATAAGACTAATTGAATACAAATATGATCATGATCAAGGGTACGAGAGACACATGGATATGAGTATGGAAATGAATAGGGCCTAAGGCCGTTTGATATGAATGATGGGCTAAAGGCTATTTGACATAAATGATTGGGCCAAAGGCCCTTGATATGAATGATGGGCCAAAGGCCATTTGAATATTATAATTGGGCCAAAGGCCGTTTGACATGAATAATTGGGCCGAAGGCTGTATGACACGAACGAATTGGGCCCGAGGCCATTTGATATGTTTAGGCCCGAAGCTGTTTCATGTATTAGATAGAAATATAATTGGGCTTATGGCCGTTTGATATGTTTGCTACAAGTTTCATTGGGCTATCGCTCACTCTCATTTACATGTGTGTTGGTGAGCAAAGAGATGTTCAAACCCATCCTCAGTGAAAGATATGAGAGCAAGTTAAGTCGTGGAGTCAGCCCGAATGTCTCATGCATGAGACCCTGTTTTCTTTTGTTCTTTTGTTCACTATTTTGTTACCTTTGTGAATATATGGATCATCACGTACATAAGCTTTTTGTTTGGCTAATTAGATGTTTGAAAGTTCCTAGACATATAAGATGTTATTTCCGTCTACATGTGTGAGTTATTATGGATTGTTAATGGAGTATTTTGCTTTACCATGTAAGCATAGCTCATTGGACAAAATTTTCAAGTCTGCTTCCGTTTTGGCCCGCTTATTCTATTGAAAATATGTTTGATTAGGTTTGAGGTCGTAGGTAATCCCTTGATTACTGGCCCTTTTTTACCTTAATCCATAGGGGCGGGTTCAGGTCATGATATGTAGTTGGTTTTTCGCACTCCTCGAAGGGGTTTAGTCTCCTCGGATGCGATTGCCCTACAGTTCAGACTCCTGTGGTTATGAATCTGGTTTCACAAATGCACTATGAAACAAAAAAAATAAAAAATGAATGAGAGTCTAAATCTGGCAAATCCTAGAAAATCCATTTAATCATCCGAGATGCCAAAAATGGACTGCATTACCAGATTTCAGAGTTGCCACCTAAATATTTTTGAGAAATTTAGAAAACCCGTGACTCATGCCAAAGGTCACTTATCCGTCATAACCAAAGTGTCTTGGTTTGGGAACTTAAGTATGAGAGAGGAAGGTCATGAATTGAGTACCCCATTCACCCAATCAAAGATCGGCCTCTACTAATCATGATGTGAATTTTATAGACATTATATGCACATGTTTTGATTTTTAATATATTAACATTACTATGTGAAGCAAAACAAGTATAGACTACGTCACTTACTTTGGATTGCTTTTATTTCATGCTTTTTTTGAAAAGAGTCTTGAATATGTGTTACTCAAAGGAAAAGTGAGCTCATATGTACAATAATCAAAGTCATTCCAACTTACGTGAAATAGCCTTTATCCATAGGCATTTAAAGAGGTATTTCAAATAAGCACGTAGTCTCATGGTAGTATGCTTGACATGACAACACAAAAACACATGTAATATGCTAAAGCAAAAATGCTCACCTAGTGCTCAAACGAGGCAAGCTGAAGAAAAAAAGATAGTTAAAAGAATGCATGATCATAATATGCAAAGTGGCTAATGCATCACATACAAGAATGCAATTACTAGATTCGGCTACTAACATGATATGTGAATTAACTCAAAGCATGATGAAGAACACATAATCAAGTAGGAAATGATAACGATGACAAGTGTGATGAGCCGAACCTTAATGCATGCAAAAATAGATACAAAGCATGTGAATGATAAAAGAAAATATGATGCTATATACAACCACTGTAAGTATGTAAATAAAATGGAGAAAGAAATGGGGTTGGAAGACATACATCAAGTATTACAAATTTGCCCTCATACAAAAGGGTCCGAATGGCCTAATCAACTAATTATTACAACACCAAATAGATTAACTAATTGTTACATTTGAAAATATTACAACAACAAATATTAAAGAAACAAAAACAAGGACAATAAGTATGCGAGTAAGAACATCCTTCAGAAACTGCTCTATCTGCCTTCTAGAGAACTGCCCTATTTTACCCTCAGCCACTGCTTTGTTTTGCCAACAACAGTCATTTGTGTGTACACTCTAAAGCCCGGCCATACCATAATGAGGCCCGGTTGGGTCCGATAAAATACAGCCGTGCCTCAGTTTGACCCCAAAAACCTGTTTTGTGCACTAAGGTAAAAACAATACAAACAGAGTATTTTCAAAAGATGTTTATCCCTTCTATCCTTTCCTATCATGAAGATACTCAAGGAAGGAATAGATTTGCATCTCAAATCATCAAGCATCACAAGGTTGTTGCATGATGATCTTCTAAGCAAAAGGAAAAGATTTTACTAAACATAAAAAAAAAAGTTATTGTCCTTACCTCCTTCCTATCATGAGGTTATTCAAGGAAGAGGTATACATGCTTCACAAATCATCAAACATGACAAGGTAGTATGTGATGATTATAAAAGCAACTAAAACTAAGAAAACTATAACGACTCAAAAATTGTTGTAAACTCTTCTTCCTACTCATGAAATAAGGATGAGACATCTATTTCTATGCTTCAAAGTGAAACTAGGAGAGAGTTTTCAACACTTTTCGATAAAGAGCTCTATATGAGCAACAAGGAAAGTAAGGGAGAAACTCAAAATCAAGCTAACTATCAAGAGCTTAAACGCACAATTCGCCAAAGTTGTTGACAACTCCTATTTTGTTCATGAAATAAGGATGAGACATCCATTTCCATGTTTTGAAAATGATCGGAAAGAAGTTTTTCAACACTTTGAACGGGAGCTATCACCTAGCTTCAAGGTAAACAAAGCGAAAGATTTACAACTAGTTAATCAAACTTGCGGTGGGGTGGCTAAGCTCTAAACCCCCCATGACCAGGGAAAGCTATAAAAATAAAAGAAATACTATCAACTCAAATGGATAGGCTGCTACGTTCTAAACATACGCAATCCTTGAGGACTTACAACAACACAATTATAATATTCAAAGCATAAATTAAAGCATTAAACAGCCCACAACAAAAAAAAAAAAAAAGGGAAAAAATAAAATAAAAAATAGTGGTAAAGCTAATGAAAAGCAAGGAAGAAAGTAAAGAACAAGTTATTGTGATTATGCCTAAGGAGGGGTGGCTAACCCCTCCACTTTTGTAGCTTTTAATCACATATTTTAGCCCCATAACACAGTCCAAAAATAGTATATAAAACAAGAAAAAGAGAGAAAAAGAGTGAAGGAGAAGTAAGGAAGAAGATGCAAAAGTATACCACCTGAAAAGCGAGGTAAGTTCTTAGTTATCAAACTTAATTCCAAACACCCTCAAGTTCCTGAAATGGAGTTTGAAACTTAGCAAAAGCTTCAAGAACAAGCTCTAATGGTGTATGTATTGTGTATCCATAGCTAAAATGTGGTATGGAGGTCAAAGAGTTTGTTCAAAGAAAGAGGAATCTTTTTAGCTCTCAAAAACCTTATAAGTCTTTGGAAAATTTTTCTAACCCTAAATTCTAAGGAGAGAAGGCCTATTTATATAATTTGAGACGTTTTGGTCCAAAATATCTTTTTAAAAAAAGTCAACTGGCGTTAGATATTCTGTCTGTGACCAATGAGAGCCAACCGGGCCCAAATACACACAGCCAGATCCTAAATTTGAAAAGAGGATTTTGAAGGGTCTAAAACATTTTGGTCAAAATGGGGTGTAAGGTTGGGTTAGAGCTCAAATATGAATTCCTTTGCTGAAGATTCAAATGATTGCACAGTGTAACTTTTCATCCTCGGGTGTTTACATCAACGATGGACTAGTTTTGAACGACCTTGATCTCGCCGAAGAAAAACTCAAGAAAGCGTCACTACGCATGGCGAAGTACCAGCAGGAAATAGCTCAGGTCTACAACAAGCGTGTTAGTGTAGACACCCCATTTTTGACCGTCCTCAAGACTTGGACGTCACCGCTTGAACACCCGGTGATTGTCCATATTTGTGTTTGTTTGGAGTTCCCGGAGTTCTCAGCTACGCGCCTTGCCTCAGGATCTCCGAACTCGACTCTTTCGTGTCTGGTTTTGCACCAAACACTTATGCTTTGCCTTGGAGGGGCAGGGAATGCCTTTTGAGGCATCCCCACACACCACCGGCAGTGGCTAGAGGCCATCGGCTGGTTGGTGTTGCAACCGGCACTATATTGTGTCGGTCGGCTCTCTTTTGTGCCGGTTGGCACTCTTTTTGGCAAAATGACCATTTTGCCCTGCCGACTACTGTGCAGTTGCTTTTTGAGATATTTTTAAGCAGCTGTGTACCACTTTCTTCCCCTCCATACACGTGTATGGAGGGATGAGCCTCTTGTTTGCTTGGTTGCTAAGCTTACAAGATTGCCTCCTCTATAAGAGGAGGCCTTGTCTTCTTGGCTAGGGGGTTAGCCATTTTAAGAGATCAAAAACCAGAGCTTATACACTCTCTCTCTATATCTCACTCTCTCTCATCCTTGTGTGTGTTTTTTGTGGCCAAATAGTGCACTTTTACCTTACTTTTACACCATTACACACACTATTACACTTTATTTCGAGATTGAGGGACTTGGAGGGTTGTTTGTTGTGATTTTGGACTGATTTTGACCACTAGAGAGTGGCTGGACCACTTGTTCTTCAAGGGATCTTCAAGGGTAAACTCTTTACTTTAGTTTCCCCATTCTTGCAACTAGTTTCTACCCCTCTTGCTTTGTGTTTTAAGCTTTGTGTATAACATAAAAAAATCTTGTTTTTACTTGCTTAAGAACTTTCATTAAGGTCACCTTTTGATTTGAGTAAGAACTCACCCTCTTAGGCCTTGTTTTGCCCCTTTTTGTGCCTTTTCTTTAGGCTTTGTTTGCTTGGTGTTTTTGGCCTTCTCACCACTGAAAACCAGTGAGTTTTCAGTGGTGAGGAAGATGGTTTCAAGTCTCATATAGGGGAGAGACACCCCTCTCCCCTTTGTCCCTTGTTTGCCTTGTTTTTTGACCTAAAAAGTAGCATGTATGCATGGTCGGTTTGAGCTTCATTTCAGAGTTTTTTTTGAGTGTTTTGGAGCATGTTTAACCTCTGTTTTTGGTCGGATTTATGACCCTTAGCATGTCTCTCATACTTGCTTTGAAATACTCTCTTATGCTTAAAAGTATGCCATGCATCTAAGCCATGTTCTTTGCATGTTTTAGCATAGTTCCATGAGGGCATTAGCATCATATTGCTATGTATAGGGGCTGTTAGCCACTGTTTTTACCATGTTTGGCATGTTTGGTATTGTTGTCTTGCTTGTTGGCTTGCAAGTTTTGGGTGTGTGAGTCCCTAACATGTTTAGCCTACCTTGATCTCATGATTTGGCATCATTTTAGATCACATTTCAGTCCTTGTATCATGCCTATAAGTTCCCATTTACCATCTCATTCATGCTTTGAAATGTTGTATTGTCATGCCTAAGAATGGGCCATTTGCATGCTTCCATGTTTCAAGGCATTTTGGGACTGCCATATAAGGGGATTTAGGTGTATTTTTGCATGCTAAGAATTTGTTTTTGGTTGTCCAACATGTGCCATGAGTGGTCATGTTGATGGTAGTTAGATGCTCTCTTTGGTGCCCTTGGTTTTGGGCCTATTAACTTGCATGTTTGTGTAGCATTTTGCTCATGTTTTGGGGCACCTTTTGCCACTATTTTGGGGAAATTTGAGGGCTGCCCCATTGTAGTTAAATCCACCATTGTATGCTTGTGTTATGTTTATTGCATACTTGTTTCATTAAGTGTTATAGCATGACGAGCCTATGCTTAATTTGTCCATGCTTACATTGCATTTGCACCTTGCATGTTGCATTATATTTAGCATGTTGGCACTTTAGCATTGGATTGTGTTATGGAGTCATGTTTGCATAACATGCATTGCATTACTTGATTTGGGGTTGTCAAACCAAGCATAAGGGTTGAGGGAAGTTCACACTACAAGTGGTGTAACTTGTTTCGACTCTTGGTCACCAAGACCTTTGATCCATACATGATAAGGTTTTGGTCTCATTTGTGTGTTGCATGCATTACCATTAAAATGCAACCTTGGTTCCTTAGGCCATCATGCATCAACATGCATAATTGATGGCCCAAGAACCAAGGGTCATGCTTCTTTGAGTTCCCAAACATGATAGGAGGCAATGGCCGTGCATACATATGCCCAAAAACCCAAGCCATGCATTGCTGGTCTGCTGCTGCTGTCAAACTGTCCCCTGCAGGAACTTTCTGCCGACCGGCATTATAATGTGCCGACCGGCACTATATTTTCAGCCGATAGCCTCCAGAGCGGCCGGTGGTCAATTTAAGCAGCCGGTGGCCATTTCCTCTAGCCGGTGGTGTACTTTAGTGCATTTGGAAGATGTCCTGGGACTTTGGGAGTATTTCAGAAAGGCAGGGCAGTGGAAACAGAGGCAGTAGTGGTGCGGCGTGGGCTTTCCGGGCAAGTTGGATCGAACATGCATCATTCGCACATCCCGAGGCAGGGCTGAGGCCCCCTTTTTCTTATGTTAACATTTAATTTGATAATTAGAAATTTCTGTAATAATTAATTCATTTTGTATTCGGACTGTATTATTTTTGGACTGTATATTCTTTTGGTCCCTCCGTGTGAGGGCATAATTGTAATAAGTGTGGGTGAGTGGTTTGTATGTCTTCCAACCCCCACTTCTTTCTCCCTTTTATTTACCTGCTTATGATGGTAGATTAGGGCACGTCTATTTTAGCATACCTTATGCAACGCATGCGTGCATCCATGCATTTGTCTAAACATGCACCGGGCTCGGTACATCATACAAACTGCATCGTACTTTCAATTCCAAATTGAATACGTGATAGTTGTAGCATTTCACATGCCATGTCTAGGATAGCCGAGCCTGCCTAGATTACAACTTTGCATGTGTTGCATTAGACATTTCAGTATGCTTAGGTCCATGCATGGATTTCTGATAAGCTTCTGTTTTGGCTTGGAGTACTATGTAAGTATTTATGCTTTAGCATATCGCATGCGTGTGAATGTTAACATAACAGCATGATTACCATATGGCTAAGTGCTTGTATGAGATAAACTGTTTGAATGCCTGTGGGTGGAGGTTGGATTGCTTGAGTTGGGATAACTCATTGAAATCCGTGTTTTAGCCTACTTGCGAGTAGCAAATTTTAAAGTATTTTTCAAACCAACGGATATGCAATGTTTATTTCCAAATTAGGCAATCTAGTCTATACTTGTTTGCTGCGCGCATAACATAGTAATTCTAGGCTAATAATTGGAATAAGAACACGTAACGTTTTCAAAATCAGATATCACGGTTAGTAGAGGCCGGTCTTCGGACCGGGCGAAAGGGGGTGCTCATAGCTGACCTTCCCCAATCGTACCCAAGCTCCCGAGCCAAGACCACTTTGGTGATGACGGACACGTGGCCTTCGGCACCGAGTCAGGGTTTCCTAAATTTCCATTTTAAAATATTTAGGTGGCGACTCTGTATCTGGCAAAGCAGTCCATGTTTGGCACTTCTTTTCAAAATCTGTTTTTCTCAAAACGATTTGCCAGAGTTGGACTCTTTGGTTCAAGATTAAGAACCGTGACATTTGAGTCCTTAAACTGTAGTGACCCCAATATCGAACCGGAACGCGGGGGGGGGGGGGGGGAGTCGCACCCTACCCGGGATGCGTTCGGGGACGTGTTACAGTTAGACACCGAAGGTACCTGATTGGCAAACTAGTTCTAAAGAAAGTCCTTTCGAACGAATGAAAACTTGTCGATGGGAAATTAGGGCCAAATTGGGAGGGACGTTATTAGATCACTGATCTGGCTGGCGAAGGAACATATGAAGTCGCCAATCAATGGTGAAATGTGCTCCCAAGACCTTGGAACACAATGCATCTACGAATATATTACTATTAAACCTTGTAGCTATGATGTAATAATGCTCGGCTATGATGCATAATGAATAAATACAAGGTTACATAATATACCTTTTGTTTTATTGAAGAAGCCTATTTGATTACATTCTCAATTTCATAGAAATAAGGAATGAAAAAAGTTACAAAATTATGAAACTTAGTCTAACAGTACTCAATAAATACATATTATTTCTCAAACCTATCCTCTACCCTATCCAATTGGGGCTTGACCAGCTGTTGTACCCTTATAAGAGTTGTTCAGCCTTCATTTCAAACTCTATTTGCTTTAGAGCCATTTGCATCTCATCTATCCCCTCCATGTTAACATTGTTCTAGTATGTTGAGTCACTATTCTTGAAATCGTCATATTCTTCAAGTAGTTTCTCTGCTTCATACTGGGTCTGAACATGAGTAGCGTAAATCTCATTCAAAGCTTCACAGGTGGCCATGTTATTCTTATGTCAGTGAAGAAGAAGAGGGAGTTGGTCCAAGAAAGTATAAAGTTCAGCCTAGGCAATTGGATTGAGGGTGTAGCTTCGAGAGACTATGTCACAAGCCCATCGAAGGTTCTTATGGGGGACATCATCTTGAAGTACTTTAAAGCATAAGCGGAAAAATGTGGGAAGCAAAGTTTGAGCCTTATACTGCTGATAAGCAATAGGGGGACTTGGGACTTGGTATGAAGGGAAGTGCTGCCCCTCAAAGAGGGTAAGTTTTAGTTCCTCAATCCAGTTAGGATTTGGAGAAAGAGGAGGTGCGATTGGGTCCAATCCAAAAGAGGAAGGGAATTGAGGCTCATTCACACACTCTAGCCAGTCAGAAAAACAAAGCTTCGCTTTCTTGGCCAAATGCGAATGGTTGAGTACCAAAGCCTCAATTGAATTGGGAGTCTTCTGCACTATTCTCGTGGGCAAAGTGAAGGTGTACCACACTGAAAGAAGATTATCTTCTAAGCAGGGAATGCGATCAAATGGTATATAAGGATATACCATTGAGTTGTGAGAGGAAGGAGGAACCAAAGTGGGGTCATCAAATTCCATGAGTCTATGGTGAATTCATTCCATTGTCTGCGGTTGGGATGGTTTTGACCAAGTATTCTAGCAATTCGCAGAAGAAGCGGTAACAGTCTCATCCCAAGCAGAAGTCTTTGAATGTGATGACGATTCTTCAAGGTCCATATAAGGGAGTTGTTGTTCCAGGTCCATATGAGCAAATTGTTGTTTTAAGGGACTATACTTTGTGAAAGACTCCATAACTTGTATAAATGGTGGAAAATGAGTAGGGTTAATTAATGCATGAGAATTATTTCAAGAATGGCTATCCACCTCCACCGCCTCTTCATATGCTTAATCAATGAAGTAGAGGGATTGGTTAGCCATAAAAAACAAAAGCATTAGACTCTTCCTTTGCTCAGTTAGTATGCATGTCCTAAGCAGCAAAAATAGTTCTTCATTCATCAAAAACACTTTACAACTAGTACGGATGTACAAACTACAAAAAAAAAAAAAATAAAATAAAATAAAAAATAAAAAATGGATTCCGAACAAAATCACTACAGGCTACCTAATTCGTGAGGAATCGGAATCTTGGGGTTCGGCAGGGGAACTTGAGAGTGTAACTTTGATGACTCAGCAACCCCCATCTGTTTCATTGTCGCCTTCCAGCTTTCTCGAAAAAAGAAGTTCTCTAGTTTACTCATCTGATCAACGTAGGTCATGTTTGCCTCATTCCAAGTGGCTTCTATACTCACTTGACCTCTTGTTGACCTTTCATGGTCTCCATGGCAGTCCTCAAACCCTCATAATCCGACCTTAATTTATCAAGTTGTCGAGTTGCCACTTCAAAATTTTCTTCGGCCGATATCTGTCCCGACTCGGCCATTGCAATTCTATTTTCGGCTTGTGCTAGCTCCTCTTTAAAACATTCTCTCTCTGTCGATATCTGTTTTCTTTCATCGGTAATCAGTCTCCTTTCTTCTTTGATCTTGCATCTCTCTTCGTCCTGCCGATTTTTCTCTCGAGTTAGCTGAACCCTCGCCTCCATGAATTGATTGACTACCTGCATCGTCATGTGTACTCATTAGAATCATAATGACAATAGTTAAAGGACAAATCATGACAGCCTTACCATTACTAAGTTTTGAATACCTTGACCCATAATTTGTTGGTTAGATTGTCCCTCCAGACGTTGAATGTCTTCAGGAATACGCATGCCTCGCGCCATAGCAAGGGCAATGCCAGCATCGGCAAATACAGAATCACGTGTATTCAAGGACCAATTCCCTATCATTGGTTGAAAAATGTATTCTATCGGTCCTTTCACGGCATTTCCCGTGTGCTCTTCACTCGTCTGAATATGTTGGCGAGTTGTTGATGATTCTGTCCTATTAGGCGGATGATCGGCTGACCTATGTAAGCCTCGCCCATTGATATCCTGACTTGCCCACCGAATAGCTTCGGATTGCCTAGTCAATCGACGTCGAGTAGACATATCGGGCGTCGAAGACTCTGACGACTCAGTTGCCATAAGAATTTCCTCTAGCCAACAACATCTCCTTGATTTACTTCTCCTAATAATAACGAAAGCAATGCCCCTACCTCTCGAGCTTCGTCAGGAGCCTCAAAAGAAATATCGGGAGCAGGAAGTAGTAGCATGGTTACTCATGGAAGAAATTGGTCTATCAACACTTCAGCCGATCGAGAGGCGATGGCAGAACACCTCCAAATTGTCTATAAAGCTTGCAAGTTCACACTCCAAGACTCGCTGTGCTGATCTGTATTTATGAAGCGATGATCTGCAAACACGAGAAATAAGAGCTTTATGATCAGTATAGCGTAATAGAAGATATAACTGCGATATCATGAAAATCATTAAGGCTCACCAGCACCCAACACTCGGGCACAGTTGCAGCACCCTTCCCAACTTCCTGAAACCATGACTATGTCTTCTGATTCTATGTTAAAGGTCTCAGGGAGTAATCGAACAAGTGATCTGTCCTAATCACGACACTTTGACGCAAGGAAGAATGCCCCCGAGGGAGCTTGGTACAGTCTGTAGCAATATTGCAACTCTCTTAGACCTAAATCTAAGCTTAGCATATTGTTCAGAGCAAGCATTGCATTTATGATTTTGAAAAAGTTTGTGGTCAACAGAAAATGAAGGACTCCGTAATGTGAGAGAACCTCACGAAGATAGGGTTGATGGAGAAACCTAACCCCTCCATCCATTATGGAGGAAACTAGCCAAGAGACTCTATCATCACTAGGGAATAAGAAATCATCATTCGGACGAGGGATTCTACATTTACGCTAGCAGGAATATTTCAAGTAGATCGAAAATGGGATATGCCCTCTGGACTACTAAGTAAATACACATACTTCCCTATCTCAACACAAATCTATGGTAAATGGGTGTTCAAAATTAAAAAGAATTCTAATGGGACTATTGCTCGACATAAAGCCAGGTTGGTCGCCAACGAATATCTCCAACATGAAGGTATTGATTTCCAGGAAACATTTAGTCCAGTTGCTAAATTACCAACAATTCAAATTCTTTTATGTCTTGCCCTTCATCACAATTGCCCTATTAAGCAATTAGATATATCTAATGCTTTTCTTCATGGGGTCCTAGAAGAAGAGGTCTACATGTTGCAATCGCCAGGGTTTGAACATTCTGCTCACCCACAGTCCGTTTGTCAACTTCATAAGGCTCTGTATGGCCTTAAACAGGCACCAAGGGCATGGTATTCCACCTTTTCATCATTTCTGCTATCTTAGGGTTTCAAGAACAGCAAATGTGACTCCTCTCTCTTTATTAAAAAGACTGGTTCTATGCTTATTGCCTTCCTAATTTATGTTGATGACATCTTGGTCATTGGCAATGATGTCACTCAAATTCAGGCTCTTGTTACTCAAATGAATGAAGCATTTTTTTTAATGAAAGAGCTAGGCCACATTTCGTACTTCCTTGAATTTCAGTTGACACCTCTGGTTCCACTACTGTTCTTTCTCAGAAGAAGTATGCTCAGGACATACTTACTAAAGCTGGTATATTGGATTGCAGGTCTTTCTTTTCTCCTATATCTGTCAAACCTGGTTTGCCTCCTAATTCAAATATGCCCTTTGACAACCCCTCTGTCTATAGAAGTATAGTTAGAGCATTACAATAGTTGACCATTACTAGGCCTAACCTGTCCTATGTAGTGAATCAGCTTTGTTAGCACATGCATAACCCCACTGTTGGTCATTATGCTAGTGTCAAAAGGTTACTCAGATTTATTAAGGGTACACTTTCTCATGGTCTTACTTATACACCCAGCTCATTTGATCTTCAAGCTTACTCAGATTCTTATTGAGCCGGAGATTCAGTTGATAGAAAATCCACTTCAGGCTACTGTGTTTTTTCAGGCTACTGTGGTTTTTTAGGATCAAATCTCATTTCTTGGTCAGCTAAAAAGCAGGCCACTATGTCTAGATCTTCTACAGAGGTAGAGTATAGATCTTTAGCTCATACAACTGCAGAGCTTGCTTGGATTAGCATGTTGCTTCAGGATTTTTGTATTGTTCCTCCTACAGTCGTCTTCTCTAATGTCTTTGCTATAGCTCTGGCTTTTAATCCAATTTTCCATTCCAAATCTAAACATATTGAAGTAGATTGTCATTACGTTCGAGATCAGGTGCATGCTAAAAAGCTTGTGTTGCAGTATATTCCCACCATTGATCAGTTGGCAAACATTTTAACAAAGCCTTTGTCTGTCTCCCGATTTTCATATCTTAAATACAAGCTGATGCTAGCTTCTCATTCCATCAGCTTGTGGGGGAATGTTGAGGATCATAGCTCAAGCTGCAGAAGCAGCTTAGACTGCAGCTCGAAGCTCAGCTTAGCTGAGTCATCAGCTAAGATATTATCAGTTAAGAGTTAGTTACAGTGTTTGTTAGATAGTTTGTTAGGTTCATTGTATATAAGTATGATAGTTGTATACTTGAAGATTAATTGAGAATGAAATATGATTTGATTACATATCTCAATACTTTGCCATCAGAATGCGACAAAATCAATAAAAATAATTTAAGTTGAGGCTTAGCTACATGAAGAGTATCTTTAGATAGAGGAATGTATTTCTATAAATAGGGTAAATTACACTTAGAGCATCTCTAATAGTGATATTAAATTTGTTTGTTAAAATATGGCATATGATAAAAAGTATGAAAAATGAAATTCATTTATATGTGTTAAGTATTAGTTGGTTTAAAGAATAGATGTGTACTTCAATAATGTAGTTAAATGCTTGTTAAGTAAATAATTTATATATGCAACCAGTATGCTTCATCTTATCTCTTTCTCTCTCTTCTACTTTTTTTTTTCACTCATTCTTTTCTTTGTTCTGCTGCACAGTAGAAACTCAAAAATTCTTTAATATTTGTCCTCTCTCTCTCTCTCTCTCTCTCTCTCTTTCTCTCTCATACACACGATTCAAAGACTCAACAATGCAATATGATTTTTGTGGAGAATCCATATGAATTGTGGGATTAACGATGTAAGAAGGGTAGTAAAAAAATCATTAAAAATATTTAGTTATATAATAGTATTAGTGTAATATTAGTGTAATATAATATTGTTAGTGTAATATAGGTGCAATATCTAGTTGTCCCAATAATGATGTTGTTGTATACTGCTTTCGGTGTTAGTTAGCATCCTATGTACTACATTTCCTCTCTATAAATGAGAGTGATTTTCTCCTTGTAAAGAACTGAATATTAATAAATACAATATTTATTCTCTCTAATTTTTTTTTTTTTTAGTGATTTGCTCCTTGTAAAGAACTGAATATTAATGAATACAATATTTATTCTCTCTGTAAGGTATTCTAACATGGTATCAGAGTTAGGTTAAGAATCTAATAATTTCGCTTCACCAGCGGGCGACAACCTCGCCTTGGCCGCCCGCCGGACAAACCCAAATTTCCTAATTTCTTCTTCCATGACAGCTTCTTCAACAACAGAGCATCCCTCTCCTTTGGGGCCGTTTGCTAACATGTATTGAAGAGAAATCCACGGCGCCAGATATTTCCGGCCTCCGCCATAACATCCGGCTCGTGGCTGACGTGGAACCCACTCCATCACCTCCGCCACGGCCACGGCCACGGCCACGCCCATGTCGGCTCGAGCGGTGAGGCCATTGTCAATTATCGACAGACCGATTTCGAAGTTTTCTCTGCAACATCTTCGTTATCCTTATTATCATCATCCGTATTCTCATGCTCGACGTTTGTGGTTGTAGAAGTAGCCTTATTTGATGGGGATAGTGCTTTTCTTATACTCATACGCCACTTCAAAAGATGCTTGAAGTCTTGTTTTCCCAAGACACGCAGATCATCACACAGAGTTTCAACCTCCTCTGTTGTCAAAGTATGATCCTTTATAGGCAAACAAGCAGGATCCTTGAAATCAATAGATGTAACTGAACCAAGAATCTCAAGAGGATTGTCAAGATGACGAGACACATCTTCGGATTTCATCCACGTGGCGAGCCGAGGCAACAAACTGGCTTCGCTGGTTCGGCTCACTACTATCGTCTCGCCGGAAAGCTTCCACACCTCCGCCGAGCTCCCGTCACGAGCCAACACGCCTTCCGACGAACTCAGATCGACGATCGGAGCCGCGCCACGTGTCTTGTCATCCTCGTTTTTGCAGAGAAGAGCTATGAGCTTAACCTGAGTCGTCGCAAGCTCCTTCAACCTCCTCCTCAGTTGGGTATCACTTTGAACATGCGAGGCCTTCAAGAACAGTGCTCAGTCGTTTTTCAATTTTCCTTTGCATCATACCAGTCTGCAAACCCATGTTACCCACTATTTCTTTATTTATTTTTTATTCCATTACTCCCGACACCGTTTCAAACCCCCCTTTTCACATTTTATTTTATTATTATAAACCTCAGTGGGTGAGCCGTTCCAAGATTCCTTGTACCCACTCTCCCCAACTTTCTTTTCTTTTATATATATCTATTTTTATTATAATATCTTATCCCAACACACCATGCCTCAAAACCACCTCTGTTTTTACTTTCTTTTATTATATATATATTTTTATTATAATATATTATCCCAACACACCAGGTCTCAGAAATCACCTTTGATTTTTCAAATCTTTATTTTATTTCATTCCACAAAAAAAAAAAAAAAAAAAAAAAAAAAAAAAAAAAAACAACAACAACAACAAAAACAACAACCAAAACCACCACCAACCCATAACCACCACACACACCGGTCTTACTTTTTCGCCTCTTCCGCTGTTTTCTTTTTCTTGCCTCGGTCTTGGGCATCCCGTGCCGGCGTTGCCTCTGTGCTTCCAAGTCCACTGAGCACGTTGCCGCATTGCTGCTCCTCAAACGCAGCATATGGCGAACCTCCAAATCGGAACATGATCGTGGCCTTCCATTTTAGCTCCTTGTTTTCCGCCTTCAGTGCACATATCTCTGCTCGTGCATCCCTATACATGCACTGCAGCAGAGCGAGTTGAGCATTTAAATGGTGCACCTTACTCGTTCTATTCTGCAGCAGGTGCGACAACTTGGAGACCGCAGTCACTGTCTCCAAGCACGACTTCAACGTAAAATGATTCGCCTCAATGTCCGATTGTGTTGCCATTTTTTGCTCCACGAACGGTATCGGAAAGTTTAACAGCGCAAAGGCAGCTGCACTCGGTCCAGGGGCACTTGGTTGCGCTTCCAGGGCGACAGAACCGGTTATCTCTATTGAAGACTCATTCAAGTCTTGAAACAGGGTGAGCAGACTATGGGAAGAAGAGGCCATGTTATGTTAGGGGTTGCTGCCTGTTTCAGATTCAGAGAAACAAAGTGTCTCAGGGTTTACAGCTCTCAGAAAACGAAGAGGTAACAGAGTGTTTCAGGGTTTACAGCTCTTAGAGAACAAAGTGATTTGCAGCCTGTTTTGTTTTGTTTTGCACAGCCTCAGCCTCAGCCTAGGCCTCCGTTTAAATAGACTATGCAACAAACCGGGAGCGCAAGTCGATGCCGACACGACGACACGACGCTCTGTCGAGCACACCTTATGATGGATTGGGCACGCCTTTTGAGGACGCGACTTTTGAGGGTGCGATATATATATGTATATCTTTGGGCAGCCTATATATACGAACATACAGTGTATTCACCAACGGTTCGACACCACCTCACAGTGTCTGCTACAACGGTCCGGCATGACCCCGTAAACTGTCCCAACATTGATTCCGGTTAGCTTCTACAACGGTCTGACACGACCACATAGTGTCTGCTACAACGGTCCGGCATGACCCCGTAAACTGTCCTGACATTGATTCTCGTTAACTTCTACAACAGTCTGACACGACCACACAGTGTCTGCTACATCGGTCCGGTATGACCCCGTAAACTATCCCGACATTGATTCCGGTTAGCTTCTACAACGGTCTGACACGACCACACAGTGTCTGCTACAACGGTCCGGCATGACCCCATAAACTGTCGCGACATTGATTCCGGTTAGCTTCTACAACGGTCTGACACGACCACACAGTGTCTGCTACAACGATCTGGCATGACCCCGTAAATTGTCCTGACATTGATTCCGGTTAGCTTCTATAACAGTTCGACACGACCATACAGTGTCTCCTATCCTATTTTATTTTATTTTCCTGTTTTGTTATTCTCTCTAAACTCAAGTTGGTTTGTGCCTATCCTCCTTGAGTTTGAGGGGGGCTATTAGTGTAATATAGTATTGTTAGTGTAATATAGGTGCAATATCTAGTTGTCCCAATAATGATGTTGTTGTATACTGCTTTCGGTGTTAGTTAGCATCCTATGTACTACCTTTCTTCTCTATAAATGAGAGTGATTTGCTCATTGTAAAGAGGTGAATATTAATGAATACAATATTTAGGTATTCTAACAAATAGTTTGATATAGACAGACTCATATTTTTAATCTCACAATCTAGGTATTTAAGTCATTAATTCAATGGCCCTGTTTGGTACAGCTTAATTTCAGCTTATTTCAGCTTTCAGCTTAATTTAAGTTATTTTGATGTGTTTGGTTTAGCTTAACAATACAGCTTATAACTTTTTGTAAGTCAGAAATCAACTTATTTTTTGAGTGGGGCAGGAGAAGCTTAATTTATAAGTCAGAAATCAGCTTATGTTCATAGTTATAAGCTATAAGCTATAAGTACTTTTCCACAGCTCTACCAAACAGGGCCAATGTCAGTAAATTACATGACTATCAACATACGAACTAACTTTTTATATATTTTTATCTTTTTGGAGGGTAAAAATAATTTTTAAAATTTTACATATATATTTTTTATATTTATTTCTATCAAATTAAAATTTATTTTTTCAAACGACGTATACATGGTGACATCATCTTTCCTATTATTTGAACTAAGGGTTAGAGTCTAGTCAAACTATTAACACCTTGTTTGGTTCCGGATTGATATATCTCTCTACTTAAGATAAAATTAACAAATTTTTACACGGTATATATAAAAATGAATACGGAAATTATTCTATACAATTAGAACCATTTAAATTTATGAACCAAATTTTTGTTGAATTTTATTAAAATATAAATTTGGAATTGAGCTAGAGATTTTGAAAAAATGACATGATAATTGTTATTAAAGATGTTTGAAAAGTCGCCAAACCAATAAATTGTTCGATTCCAAACTGACCAAAATCAACATATGTGGTTTGAGAATGAGCATATTGAGTTAAGTTGAGTAAATTAGATTTTAAAAATGAAATTTATCAACTCCCTTACAAACCGTTAATCTCTCTTTGACATTAATATCAACTAGCTTATCACTCATGGTATGTACGGGATGATTATAAATATTTTATATTTGTTTTAGATTTTTTTAATATATAAATTATGTTTTTTAAGATTTTTTATAAAAATAATTTAATAATCTTATCACTAACCATAATATATGGGAGAAGTTGAAAATGGTATTGCAGTAACTATATATGAATTGTATCTATAATTATTTGTATGATAGAATTTTAAATGTTGATTAGGGGATTTTGACCAAATCAATAAATGCAGGCATGTGGAAAAACATGTGGATTGAAAAAATTTAATAAATGTTGATCAGGGCATTTTGACCAAATCAATAAATGTTGAGATTTTTTTTAAAATAAAAAATAAAAAATATAGAAAATTCAGATTGAGATATTGAAACTCTCACAGGCCTTGGGGATTACAAACCCCTTTTTGCTTAATATATAGTATAGATAATATATAATATATATATATATATATATATAGATTATAAGATGAGAGAAATAAAGTGCTATCTTATTATAATGGAGAAGATCTTATAAAAAAAAACGTGTAGACATGAATGTCCTCCTATTTTATTGTGTTTACAATTATCTATATATGTGAATTGTGATTTTTAAATGTTTTTTTTTAAATGTCTTCTTTTTTTTCTTTTTTTATATTATATTAAAGTTAATATTTTGATAATAATCATATGTGTTGGACTTTTCAAGGAATTAAATGCCTTTTTTTTTTATTATATTATATTAAAGTTTAATATTTTGATAATAATCAAATGTATTGGACTTTTGAGGAAATTTTTTTTTATGTTTGTTCTTAATGCATTAAAGTGTTATTATGAGGGATAATAATCATATGTTTTGGGACTTTTCAAGGAATTCATGTGTTGGATTTCAAAGAATTTTTTTATGCTTGTTCTTAATGTATTAAAGTGTTATTATGAGGGTAAAACTTGGGAGTTGGGAGATGTTAATAAATGCTAAGATTTTTTTTTTTTTAAAATCAAAAAATCAAGAAATTTAGATTGGGAGATTGGAACTTCCACAAGGCTTAGGGTTAAAACCCCCCATTTTGCTTAATATATAGTATAGATAATCAGACCACACTCCCATTTTCAATGCATTACTTTTTGTTAATTTAATTACTTTGCATATTCATTTGTGAGTTTTGTGCTAAGATTTGAAATAATTAATACATTGTTTTTATTCGAAGTTATTTGAAAAAAAAAGTTGTTTATTTACTCTTTTTTTTTTCTTTTTCATTTTGTATTTTTAACTTGTCCAACTTTTTTTTTTTTTGGTGAATAAGAAATAAATAAAACAGAAAAATTTACACGATTACAAGGGGCATACCCAGGCCCTACCACAACTACAACAGCAACACCAAAGGGAGCAACAACCAAAAAAAAAACAACAAAAACAACCACTAGACTTGTTCAAAAAACAACCATTCGGAAAGAATAACCGAGCAGACCACAAGACTTGTTCAAGCGCCATGTCCACGAATGAAACAGGGGGCCTGTACAAGGCCACCGAGAAAGGCAGCGAGAAAGACCAAAACAGCCCAAAACAGCCCAAAACAGGGGCCCAAGCACTGGCAAAATGAACTACAAACAACCCAGGATGGAAAATATTTACAACATACAACAAAACCACCACACCAAAGGAAAGAAAAAAAATATACAACCAGAAAAGATAACATCTCATGAACCCTTTGAGAACTCTAGACAAGGCGCATTTAGCTGCCATCGCCAAGAAGCATCTCCAATCAACATGTAGCAGCCAAGAAGGGCGCAGAATGCAGCCACCTCTCCACCACCTGTACAACATTATAGAAACAAAGCTGCAACTTCCATAATTGCACTGCTTATTGTCACAAACTCTCCACCTGTGCATGGGACGGTGGACCTGAACCAAAGACAGCCACAGATAGAAACTGAGACTGTTTTTATAATCAAATAGGAGCAGAAAAAGAACATAAATTATATAAGATCTCACAACTCTCGGCCCACAACAAAATATGCCTATCCTCTCCATGTAATGTCTCACATCACTCAACCCACAACTCACAGATATAGACTCAATCTGGAATAGTAGCTAAGTTATAAGAGCGTCCCTGACCTGCAAAATAGAAAATAGATAATAAATATAAAGAAATATTAGAAAGCCAGTTTTGGTATTGCTCACATCTCTCAACCCACAGTTAGAGTGTATCATCTACTGGCTCACATCACTCAACCCACAGCGAGACTTGACCTGTCCATTCCTGAGATTAAGCAACATCAAGGGTGTAATTGTCAACTGTACCTGCAAAAGAATAATCATTTAAGAAACACTCACTTTATGCTACTATCACTAACCCTCAATATAGGTAAACTCACATCCCTCATGCCTCTTCCAGCAATAGGCAAATTCATGATTGTTGTTGGCAAGTTCCATTGTGACAAGTACCAGCTATCACCTGTAGACAACATTACATTACACATAGAAAGGATCCTACCCCTCACCATTTGGATAATCTGTTTGGTGACAATCTCAGCAGGAACACTAGTTTGACTGAAGACTCTACCATTTCTCTCCATCCAGATATGATACACCGTGCACATAAATGACAACTTAGTAATGGCAGATTTCAGAGATCCACCTTTGGTAGAATTCACAGCCATCTCAACATTTTCAACCCAGTTGAGGTTAGGCCAACTCACATTACATTTACCTGGATGGCAGCCCAAATTTGTGATGAATAAGCACATCTAAAAAAAAAGATGAGAATGACTCTCTAAAGGATCATTACAGAGGGGACAACTAGGGTGAGTAACAAGCCCAAAAACCTGCAGTCTATCCCTAGTGTTCAGTCTTTCATGAATAGCCAACCAAACAATGAAGCTAACCCTAGGGATATAAGGATGCCCCCATAGCATTTTGCTCCAAGAGACTTTAGGACCCTTATCCCTCCAGCAGTCCCAAGCAGACTGAATAGAGAAGAGACCATCACCAGTAAGGCTCCACCAAGGACTATCATGAGAGCTCACAGTGGGTTTAAAGGTGGTGGGAGTAGATGCAATCCACTCCTGAATCTCCCAAGAATTAGGGAAAGGCCACTTCCAAGCACCACTAGAGATGATAGAGCTAACTTTAGAGTTACAATCAAGACCCGAATCATAGACAATTCTGGGCCCAAACCTGCTCCACAAAGAACCAAGGGGATGCCAGTTATTAAACCACAGAAAAGCTTGCTCCCCATTACCAATTTTAAACTTAATAATGGGAAGAAGAATATGCCTAAGCTTCAAGATTTTCCTCCAGACCCAAGAGGGGTCACTAGGGATTTTAACATACCAGAAACTCCTGCCTTTGAGTAAGTAGGACTTGACCCATTGGCACCACATAGAGCCCTCCACCCGAGAAAAGGAACCAAACATGTTTTGCTACAGCTGCCTTATTCCAAATACCCATATCTTTGAACCCCAAACCCCCCTCATTCTTAGGTTTGCATATAGAGCTCCAAGCAAGCTTAGCACTGTGCTTCTTCAGATCTGATCCAGACCAAAGAAAGGCTCTAAGCAGGCTCTCAATATCTCTAATAACCTTCCTAGGCAGGATGAACAAAGAGGACCAATACACTTGCATCGAGAAGAGGATAGTTTGAATGAGTTGAGCTCTACCCGCATAAGATAGGAGCTTATTTGTCCAACTCCTAATTCTCTTCGTTATCCTATCAATCAGAGATTGGCAATCACAGGCCTTGAGCTTAGTGGTAATCAAAGGAACACCCAAGTATTTAACCGGGAGAGTCCCCTCAGTGAACTTAGCAATATGAAGAATCTCATCTCTGAGATGCCTATTACAACCAGAGAAGAAAATATTACTCTTGCTAGGACTAGGAGTAAGGCCTGAGAGCCTTCTGAACTCATCCAATCCTTGCATAATAAGGTTCACAGTCACAGGGTCACCTCTACTAAAAATCATCAAGTCATCAGCAAAACAAAGGTTCACAATTTTGGTCTTATCACACCTCCAATGGAACTTAAAAAGAGGGCTTTTGGCTTTTTCAGCAAGAAGTCTAGCAAGAATTTCCATAGCCAGCACAAACAAGTAAGGGGACATACGATCCCCCTGTCTAAGCCCTCTAGCACCTTTGAAATACCCATGAAGACTCCCATTAATGCAAATAGAGAAAGAAGGACTGGTCATACAAGCCTTGATCCAATTTATCATACACAGTGGGAAGTCCATAGCTTTGAGGATATCAAGTATAAACTCCTATCTAACATTGTCATAGGCTTTCATGATGTCCACTTTCATAGCACACCTAGGAATCTTGGAGTCTCTATGGTACCCTCTCATAATCTCTTGGGACAGAAATATATTATCCGAGATCCTTCTGCCATGAACAAAGGCAGATTGTACAGGGTCAATCAAATCCGGTAACACATGCTTAACTCTATTCGCTATGATCTTGGCAATACACTTATAAATAGTGTTACAACAAGAGATGGGTCTATAATCACCCACCTTCACAGGATTGGGAATCTTGGGGATAAGGGCAATGATAGTGCTATTGACTTCTGAGAGAAGCTTACCAGACTCAAAGAAAGACCGAATAGCAGTAGTCACCTCCTTACCCACAACATCCCAAGAACTCTTAAAGAAGCCAGCTGAATAGCCATCAGGGCCAGGGGCCTTATTGGCCTTGAGAGACCAAAAGACCTCCTTGATTTCACCATCAGTAACAGGCCTACTCAGCATAGCAGATTGATCATCAGAGACCTTGGAATGCACCAGGGATCTGATTCGCTCAAAACCATTATACTCATCCTCAAAGGGAGAACCAAACAGATTAGTGTAGTATTGGATGAAGACATTGTGGACGTTTTTGCTTTCAGTGGATCTAATGCCATCACCCATGTCAACACTCAGAATCTTCCCCCTATTGATGTTACTCTTAACAGTCCTAAAGAAGAATCTACTGTTTCTATCCCCAAGCCCAAGCCATTGGATTCCAGATTTCTGAAGAGCAAGACTCTCTTCCACCTGGCTAAGATCTAAGTACTTCCTATGTTCCTCCCTCTCCTGACCTTGAAGCACAGTATTTAAAGAATCCTTATCCAATTTAAATTGGAGAAGGTCCAAACTAGACTTAGAAGCTTGAACACGGAGCGATATATCGCTAAAGTCTCTTTTGTTAAGAGTTTGAGTTTGACCTTGAGTTGCCTCAGTTTTTGATACACCCTAAACATAGGGACACCTCTAATAAATTGATTCCAAGTAGAGGACACAGTAGGAATGAACTCCGGGTGTTTAGACCAACAATCAAAAAACTTAAAAGGCTTTTTGAAAGAGGTCTTAGCAAGAGAGGTGTTGACCACAGCAGGAGAGTGGTTAGAGATCCTAGAAGGGTGAAAAAAGGCAGTAGACCCAGGAAATTTGTCCAACCAAGCCTCATTAATTAACACCCTATCAATTTTCGTGGCTATGTAATCACCATCACACCTTTTGTTAGCCCAAGTGAACTGGCATCCCCCATAGGATAAATCAGCCAATTCAGACTCATTAATGCAAGTATTAAACACCTCATGATCAGAAGACTAGTTAGAAGACCCCCCCACTTTTTCCTGACAAAATCTAATGGCATTGAAATCACCCAAGAAAATACTAGGGGAGTTGGATTTAGACCGGGAGATCTGAACCAAATTCTCAAAAAGTGGAAGTCTTAAAATGTGTTTATTTTCAGCATAAACAAAGGTTGCAAAAAAATCATCATTTGTAGCCAACTCCGTTATCTTGCAAAAAATATGTTGGTTAGACATAGAAATCAATTGGACATTACAAATAACATGATTCCAACACACCCACACCCTACCAGTTACAGTTGGTTGAGAGTTAGACAAAAAGGACCAATCACCAAAGCATTTGGAACAAATTTTATTCTATTAACTTGTTTGATCTTAGTCTCCAAAACACCCATGACATTGATATTTTCATTAAGAACCAATTTTTTAATTTCCTTATGTTTAGAGGGGTCATTTAACCCTCTAACATTCCAAAAGGCAATTTTAACAGTCATTGAGATATAAAATGAGACTCAAAACAAACCACAACCAACTACAACCAGGGTTACCTTTTCTTCCTCCTCTGGCTGCTGTTACCTTTGCTAGAGGACTTGCCACTCATCTGATGAGCTACTTGGTGAGTAGTAGCTTTTTGGGTCTCCTTTGCCGCTTTGACTTCAGCAATCACTGACTCCATGTGCTCAGCTGTCTGAGGAATAACCAGTTTTGTGATTTCCAGAACATTTTCTGTAAACTTGTCCATTTCTTTAGACGGGTCCATCACTGCATTTTTCTCCTCCGAACCATCTGAGAGATCCACCACTACTGGGTTAGGTTGAGAAGCCTCCGCTACCACGGGGTTTGGTGCCAATTCCTCCATTAAATTGATAGGATCTGTTTCCTCCTCCAGCACAAGGCTTAGAACTGGTTCTGGTTCTCCCACCTTTCTTTTTCCTTTAGCTGTAACAGTTGTCCACTCATCTCCCTTCTCCGAAATTTGCTCCTTAGTGTTTTTTTGTAAGGAGATCAAGTGGGCAACCTGGGTTGAAACACACTTATCAGTCTCATGCCCAAAAATCTGACAGTGTTGGCATATAGCAGGAAGACCTTGGTATTCTACACGGATTAAAGCAGCTTCATCACCACACCAGATCTGGAAATATTTAGGCAATTTAGATGTTGCCTCAATTTCAATACAAACTCGAGCAAAAGCCAATCTACTACCTTAGCCGTGAGCTGATCCAAGAAGAGGGGGTTACCAATTGCACTTGCTACTCTACTAAACCCGTCTGGGTCCCAGTACTCCATCGGAATGTTGAAGAATTTAACCCAAATTGGTATTTTAGTGAACTTCTCTTTAGCCAACTTCATCATTCTTTTCCACTGCTTGAGAATAAGAAGGTAGCCTCCAATGTACCAAGGCCCCCCCTCAAGCACTTCTCTACAGCTTTCTGGAGAGTCAAAAATAAAAAACATAAACCCATCCCCATTTGTTTGAACTTCCTTTAAGCCTTTAGACTTCCAAAGACCAAAGGCACTGTTATGCAGATAATTATACCCCACTCCCTTATCGACAAAGTAACCAATAAGGCAAGAGTTCCATTTGTCAAGTGGCTCTGATCTAGGAGGCATATGCACCACTATCGCATCATCAACAGAAGAAGGAGGGATATACCTGAGTTTAATATTCGACCTTGACGATGCAGCTACATTAGCCCATGTCCGTTGTTGTGCAAGTCTCCCTTCCTCCATGGATCTGCTGCTCCCCACTCCTCCATGACCGCCTCTTACACCTCGAAAGCTACCTCCTCCCCTCCCACGCCCTCCTTGGGGGTTAGGATTGAAACGATGTTCCACCAATGGGACTTCTGTATCTGTAATCATATCTGCCTCCCTTAGATTCACCTTTTGTTTACCCTCTCCTCGATTCCTGGCTACATCAAGACTGTTAGGGAGATCCCGAAATCGATTATATTCCTCTTCCGCTTCCTCAGACCATCAAGGGTTGGTACCTTGACCCACCGGAGTCAGAAAGGCACTAACCTCGTCGATCGGTACTCCGGTTGGAGGAGGAGTCGTCAAACTCGTGATGGGTTCCAACTGAGTAAAACTCGCTCTTTGTTGAGGAGGGGTAGGACGATCCCCCCCAGAATCTGGATGAACCCCTACCGTTTCCACAGATCTGCTCTGATTTACCATCGTAGATCCTTCTAGCCCACGATCGCCATCACCCTGAGGACGTGAAGACTCTGGCTCCGAAACGCCTCCAACAATCTCACTAATATTTCCCCCCATTGCTCCAGACAAACTAAGCGATGGTTCCATCAAACTCATAGAAGATTCACTCTATGTTTCACAAACTCGATCTAACCCCAAGCGTGTTTCAAAAGGTTGGGGTTTTACCACTTCCACACTACTCGCCGTACCCGATCGTCCCACTTCTTTCCCATTTAATGGTTGGTTACAAGCAATAACTTCTGGCATCTTGTATTCAATGAGGAATTGAAACCCTAGAAACACAGGTTTCTAGAGAGATGCGGGAGCTTCTCACTCTAACCCATTTATGATAGAAACTAATTAGCTTATGCCACTCAACTTGTCCAACTAGTTCAAACTGTTGATTCTAAACCTAGATTATTATTATTATTATTATCATTATTATTTTAATTTTGTAAAATTTCTTTACATAAGTTGTTCTAATTCTTACCAAATTAATTTAATGGGTCTTGTTCCAAGTTACATACGTGAGAAATAAAAAAATAATAAAAAAAAATTGTAAATTTATTATTTTGTATGGTCCTATTTAGTCCAGTGCTTCATTGAAAACAAAGGAGAGATGGACCAATTGTGAAGTAATTCGACTGTTAAGGATTTTTTAGATAAATTGTAAATATGCCATGGCATATCACAAATTCACAATTCCCCTCTCGAACTTAACTGGAGTTAAAAAAATCTGAATGACAAATTAAGTGATTATGTGTATTGACAAATCAGAGTTAATTATCTTCCTTAATACACTTGAATAATAAGTGATTATGTATATTGACAAATTAAGTCTGCCTTAAAAAAATTCCTCTATAGCAAAAAAATTAAAAAATAATAATCAAATTGGATTAGATTGCTCAATGGTACAAAAAATAATCAGTCTTTGAGTTAATAATTGCAAATTAATACTAATTTATTCCGTATAGATTGTTCTTAATATCAACCCACATACTTTCAGGCATACTGTTAAAGTCATCCTCGTACCCCCCTTCCAATCCCATCATCATATCCATTGACGAAAAAAATGGATCTCTTGATTAGTAGTTTGCTGGTGATGGTACTGCTTATGCTAATTGATTGATACAGTTGGCAACTTTAGATTCAGTGAAACTCAGAGGTAGTGGCGTTGATGATGATGATTAGTGATGGCTACGGGACGGGTTTGTTATCCCATGTTTCTACCATCACTTTCAAATCCAACTGTAACGCCCTCAAAAACGATATAAATCAAGTATTCATAGATCTATAAACATGATAGAAATGTTATATTTTCTTTCATCAGAGTCTACATTACAAAAGATATTACATGCATTACATTTTCATAAATATTCATCTTGAAACTATAGCATGTAACCCTAATTGCGAACAACAAAAGAAGAGTCCTAGTTCTCTACATATAAAGCCCTCGGCTTGAATTTACATTTAACACAAAACAAAATAAGCAAAATGGAGCCTTCAGCCCTTAAACCTCCCAAGCTATGTCCTTGGAGGTCAATAGTACCTGAATATGCCCAAACAAATACAACAATATACCCAAAAAGTCCACATTCTCATTGAACTAAGAGATAAGATGTTACATTCCACCATATACATTCCCATAATGTTCAGAATTTGTATTCCAATTCATTGAACTAGGTGACCTTACAAAATATAAGCCTCTAGGGCGTACAATTACAACAAAATAAATTAATAGCCTTGTTACAAAAATTTCAATTCAAAATAACAAAATACACATGGATCGACTTTTCCTAAAAGGGGCTATTGCTTGACCAATCCTTCATGGAGGTGGAACTCCATCATTTCCTGAAAAAGATAGGATAGGGTTGAGCTATATGCCGAGTAGGAACACATTTAACCAAGTATTTAATCATTTGAATAAGATTATAGTATCTTTGCGACCAAACATTACATAGAAATTTATCTTTACATGTAATCCTTAACAAACATACAGATCCATGACAACCAAATAATAACAGTGACTATTCATGTCATCAAGCACAACAATCAAACATTCACAACTATAGAACGCAAACTATGAGTCCACCTGTAAGAGTCCAATTTAAGACACCCTTTACTTTTGTTTTTAAAACAACCCCCACATTTGCCGGCTATTATACGGCAGAGAGTGGGCACTCCAAAGAAAACCATCCGTTTTTCCACTTTTGCCGGCTATCATACGGCAGGACTGTGTGGACACCCAAAAATATATTTCCCACATTCGTCCAGCGATAGTCTAGACAGGGTATTTGGGCACCTTTTTAAACTCCCCGCGTGGGTACCAACACAACACCACATTTGGAAAACCGACTCTTACTCAGACTCATGCACAATTAACAATTCATTCATATTTTATTCTATCAACAACCATCCAACATTACCCGAGAGTTGAATACAACACAAGATTTAAGGAAAACAAATAACATCCAAGCCACAATTCTTTTACTATATCAACATCCGCATCCTTCATCTATTATATTTCACAATATTTCATAAATCAAGGAAATTCCCATTCAATGTGGTGTTTTTAACTCAAATGGAGAATCTAGGGTTTTTACCAAATTTGGGGGTTTTTCTCCTTTATTATAGATATGGCTTGTAATAACATTTATATACATGTTTTGAAAAGAGGGAGTAAAGAAATTTCAAGCAAGAGTCAAGTAAAATGGTTTATTTATGTAAAACATGATATTGATCCAACAATACTCTCCAATGAATTCACAAATCACAACCATACCATGAAATCCCTTCAAAACAAAGAAATACTAAGGTAAAAGTGTCCCCACCTCAAGTCGTGAGGAAGAAAACCCGAAATACTCAAGGTTGACGAAGCCACGAACTTTTTGGACCAATAGAGAGCCCTTGACAAGATCTTCAAGTTATCTTAAAGGATCAAGGTGAGAAGACACCTCTAAGAGTGTAGATCTAAGGATTGAAGTGGAAAAAGTGAGTTTTTGAGAGAAAGAGAGAGAGACTCTTGGTTTTGAGAAGAAAAAGAGGAGAAAATTATGAGAGAGGTGTGGTTTGGTTCTATTTATAGTATTAGATGATGGCCCTAAGGTCAATGGAAAAGATAAGTCCAAAAAACCCCCCAAAATAGGGCCCATTCGAAGTCCAAAATTCTGAAATAAACTCGCAGGGTCGACCCTTCGAGCAAGGAGGTCGACCCTTTAGGTAGAAAGACAATCTGGCAACAAGTAAGGGCGTCGACCCTTAGACAGGAGGGGGTCGACCCTATTTTCCAACAACTAACACAAAAATTCTGCAACATAAGAGGGTCGACCCTCCCCAGACTGGTGTCTACCCTATTTTCCAGCAACACCTCCAGAAACTTCACCAACAGGTAAGGGTCGACCCTTAGGAAGGCTGGTGTCGACCCCAAGGCAAAATTTCTAAGTTTCCAAGGAACTTTTGACAAGAACAAACCCAATGAGTTTAAATCGGATTGTACTCCTTCAAAACCAATAGACAACAACTCCAAAGACTCCCAAGATAAAAATAAAGATATTAAACACACCTTCCAATATATTAAAACACCCAAGTGTTACAGAGAAGCTCAAAGAGGAAGAATGAGAAACTTGAAGATGCCCAAAACTCAAACTTTCTTGGATCAAATGGAAGCCCACGAGTTGCTCTACCTTTTTCTCAAAGGGAGTAGGGTAGAAAGGCCCTAGATCATGGAGTATTTGTAGAGAGAGAAAGAGTTTTAGAGAGAGGAGGTGCTAGATTAGGGTTTTTAGGGAAGAAGAACATCAAAAGTGATGTAAAATATCTCTGTTGCGAACTGATATATATGAGGCTCGCTCGAGCGAAGAAGTTGTCACTCGAGCGACCAGACACAACAAATGACCTCGCTTGAGCGCAAAAAGTGTTGCTCGAGCACAGAATGTAAAGCTTCAGGTCTGGCATAGACGCACAAGCACGCTAGAGCGCAAGAATCCTCGCTCGAGCAAATGAGCAAATAACACAAGGCTCGCTCGAGCGCAAGAAACCTTGCTCGAGCGAAGAACTTCACATTACCTAGAAAAACTGCGTTTGGAAGAAAACCTAAAGACTCAATTCTCGCTCAAGTGCAAGAAACCTCGCTCGAGCGAAGAAGCAAATTACTCAAGGCTCGCTTGAGGGCAAAAAGCCTCGCTCAAGGAAAGAAGCCAAAACCTGGGCAGTAACACTCTAGACCAAGTAGCAACCAACCTATTCCAAACTCGCCTAACATGTCCCAAAGTTCAAATTCAAAGAATTAAAGAAAGGAAATGAGACATAGACAACAATATACAATCACGGAACCCGAGTCCGGAACACAATAAAGGTCGGGATAAAACCGGGATTGCTATACCCACCCTCACCACGGGTGAAAATTTTCAAACCTATCCCCTTCCCCGTGGATACCCAATACCTGCGGATCAAGTGATGGAGTATCTAGCCAACAGTGCATGTTCCTCTGCTATGCCATCTAGATTGTATTTTGCCATATTCCATCCTCCTTTGATCTTATACTTTGTCAAGTATACGAAGTTTTTCTTAAACCCTATCAGTCTCCGATTGCCATCGTATATAGGCTTACTCGAATCGACACCTTTCCCCGTTCTTGTCCCAGCCGTTCGATTAAACCGAGTACCCTTTTTAGTCTTCTTCTTCAATATAGTAAAAGTATAATGAATACTCGCTTCCGCCCCATCATACATCTCTGAAGGCGCTTTTCTGCCGTAAAGGTCGTAGTCTTTAATCACATCGTCACAAGACAATGGTCTTGCAGTCTGATTTTTGGAGAAGATAATGAATTAAATCTCGATCGGATAGAAAAAACTTAAAGCCAAGTGAAATTGTCATGATGAGTTCTATCGCCTATTCTTTCTCTTATTAGACAATGAACTGGTGAGGGAAATAGAATGCTATGTATGAAGAGAATAATGAGAAGGAATGGTGATATAGTTGTCTATATATAGATAATGTATTTGACTTCATGTAGAACTCATGTGAATGGATAAACAGTGTAAATTGATGAGGTAACATTATAAATCTTATAAGAATTATTGTCTTAAGTCATTTTTTTTTTAATGATAAATTAAATAAGTTACGGATCATCCGATTGACTTAATTTTTTATAAATAATATACACAAATAATAAATGAACGGTTTAAATAATTGAAAAGGGATCGTCAATCTTTAGAGTTTTAGAAGTTAACAACTGGTTGAGTTGAATGAGGCGGTAAAATTATAAATCACATAATTTTGTTTACGAAATCTTATGTAAGTTTTTTCATATAATAAATTGATGGTCATACTATAATACACATGATATATATTATAGAAATTATTAGAGAAATTTCAATGGTTAAAAATTAGACAATATAAAAAATAAAATTTATTTTTATTTTAAAATATATATATAATCAGTGGCGGAGCCAGAAATTTAACATAGGGGGGCACCCATTAATTACAATCTCAAATTTTTTCTTCCCCAATCAATAACAATAACATAATAATAATTTTTCGAACTAATGTTAAACATTAAAAATTAATATCCATTACAAATCAAAATCCCTAATTTAAATATTAAGCACTGCAAATTAATATTTTTAATTTTAGCACAAATCAAATCCCTAATTTTAGCACAAACAACAACAAACCAAAATCCCTAATTTTAATATAAATCACCACCAATTAAGATTCATAATTTTAGCATATCAAAATATCTTATTTTAACATAAATAATAACAAATAAAAAAATTTACAAATCAAAATTTAACAAATAATTATAAATTAATACTCATAATTTTTATTTAAAAGTTAAAAATAATAATAAAGTTACCTGTAAATAACGAAGAGAAGATACCAAGGTTGTAGTGTGGTCCCAAATTTGTGTTGTGTGATCCTAATTTGGTGAATCGCGAGTTGGTAAATTGCAAAATAACAAAGGGAGACAAAGAAAATATGAAGATACTTCACAAGTACTGTGAATAAATAAAAAAATAAAAAATTTCATACACTTATAAGGTTTTAGAGTTTTAACTTTGTTGTAATTGAAATTGTATGTACTTACCAAAAAAAAGTTATGTATCAATATTTGATTAGCATTGGGATTCCCAAAAAAAAAAATAAAAAAATAAAAAATAAAAAAAAATACAAGCGTGGGTGCTGTGCTAGCGTGTGGTGTGTGTGTGTGTCAGTGGGTTAATATGTTTGAATGTGTGTTGGAAAGTAAAAGGCAGAACCCATTTTAAATTTAAAAAAAAAATAAAAAATTTCCAAAAGTCAGGGGGGCACGTGACCCCCCTGAGCCCAAGCTGCCTCCGCCCCTGTATATAATGTATGCATTTTTTTTTTTTAAGTGTTTATAACAGAATTTTAATTAAACTAAGAAATTATAAGGTTGTGTACAAATTTTGTATTTTTAATTGATCCAACTCGTAGCCAAATTCAATTAATCCACTGTTTTTTAAGATAAGTGCATTAGCAATGTGTTAAAAATTAGATTAATCATATTACATTTGTATTAAAAGTAATAAATTGTCTATTACCAAATTGTTCTTGTCATCCAATTTTTTTCACAACAAACGTGACATGATTAAGTAAATTTTGTTATTCGATTAATTTAATTTAATTCATTTATTTATATAATTAGCTCAAAAAAACTTACAATATGAATTGAAATAATTGTGAAAATGGGTCTCGTGATCGAGCCACAAAAGCCCAACATATGTTCAATTGGGAAGAGGGGTGGGTGCTGTGAGGCGATTGATAACATTGGTGCTGTGTCTCTGGATGACGCAGTTTGTCAGATATTTTCGAACTCTTCCCTCAAGTCTACCTCCTGAGGTGAGGCCAGCTCGTTGTTTCTTCCTATTTAAACAAATATAGGCTTCGTTTGACTAAGTTGGTTGGGATTAAAAAAGTATACAAAAAATAAAATAAACTAAATAAATTAACAAAATAAAATGTTACATCTAAACAATAATTATTTTATTTTTTTCTTACAAAAGTTTAAAAAATAAAAAATAAAAAAAATTTGCCAAACAAACTTTTTAGTTCCAAGCTAAAAAAATCTCAACTCTAAAAAATCAACTAATTTTTTTTTTGGTCAAACGGCAACATACTAATGTCCATTTTCTGTCAATTATTAATGCCAACTCCATTTCATGTTTTAAATTCTTCAAATAATGTAATTAGATAGTTGGGTATAGATTAACTCAATGGATTAAGTTTTTAACAAGTTCAATTGAGGAGTTTGTGAGGTTTATTATAGATCATATTTTGATAATTCAAATTATTCATTTTTTAGAATTCTCAATATATATCATTCATGAAAAAAAAATTAAATCGATCTAATAATCATAACCATTTTATTTTATTGCGTTTTTTTTCTAAAAAATGGACAACATGCATGTTTTAAAAATAAACAATTTATTTTTTTGGACACAAACACCATAAAATAAAAATGCTACAATTATTAGATAAATGTAATTTTTCATAGATGAAATACATAAAATGCCTAAAAAAATTAACGATTTAGATAATTGAAATGGGATTACTATTGAGCCTCACGAGCCTTTCAACTCAATCCTAATGTAAGTAAAACTTAATCAAAATTTATCCTAAAATAAAATGTAAGGTGTAGATTTAAAGTTAGAGTGTTGTGAGTTATATGTAAAATAAATTTTCATTACATTTTTAATTTTTGGATAATGTTTTTGGGTACATGGCACAATTGTATTTGATTATGTATATATATGATAAGAGCAATGATATAGAAACATAAAAATTGCATATAAAACTAACGGATAATTATATGGTACAGAGTCCTTAAAAATGTATGTATCATATGCCTTAGTTACAACATTTGTAATTTTTGGTGATAAACTATTATGGTGTTAGTGATAACATATTGTAGTGGTGATTCAAAAGTCTTTAGTTATGTCTTATGTGGCGTTTGGTTATAAACTTTTTATTTTTATTTTTATTTTTTTATTTTAAGTTATGATTGAATAAGATTTTGTTATAACATTTGTGGTAAGTAACATTACAAATTTCTTAACTTACATATATAGCATTACCCAAAACGAATACACAGTTTTGTAACACTTTGATTTTGTAATTTTAAAACAAAAAATTCATCAAGATGGTTTATATTTTCAAAATTACCACAATTACATCATTTCTGTAAAAAATTTTGTAAATACATTTTGTATTAATATCTTTTTTCATATAATAATCACAAAATGTATGGCATAAAATGGATTTGGCATTATGGACAACAAATGGAAGTAAGCATAAGCCAAAAGCAGTGTATTTGGCCTACGAATGTAGACCTACTGAGGAGTTCGAAAATATCCGTCAAACTACGTCGTTTAGGGGGCACATCACCAATGCTGTCAACGCCCTCACAGCACCCACCCCGCCTCCGTCTAATTGGGGCCGAGACAATTCTCACTATTTAAAATTAGAGAAATATCAAATCAGTGATATTTTTATGAAATAATTATAAATTAATAATAAATTTTATAAATATTAATAATTATATATATATATATTTTTTTATGAATGTATAATCATTTTCTTAAAATTTCATTGAGTTTAGCTACCCGTTTAAAAGTTTCTAAAATTGCCAAAACAGGGCCATGACAAATTTCAATTTTTACCTTGAAAAAAAGTATTAAAAAATAAAACGTAACCTTGGGGATGGTTATTCGTACAACAAAATCATGAAAGAAGATCAGGATTTCTCCAATAGTACAGGATTCAAAGGCCTCATTCGTGCGCAGAATTCAAAGACCCAACAATGCAAGTACGATTTCTGTAGAGAATCCATATGAGGTCTCGTTTGAGAACAGGTTAATTTAGTAATTTTTTAGTTATTTATTTAAAATATGAGTTAAAAAAAATTAGTATGTTTAGGATGACTTTTTGACTTTTTATGAAAAGATGTGCAAAAAGTAGAGAGAAAAGAGAATTTTTAACTTTTTGATATGAATTGTTAGCTTTTTGGCTAATTTAATAACTTTTTAACTTTTTAACTAAAAAAAAAGGTTCCCAAACGAGGCCTGAATGTATATATGATCACTGCTTACAAATTGTGAGACTAATTATGTAAGAAGAACAGTAAAAAAATCATTAAAAATATCAACAATGCTGCGTACACCCAGTGGGGGTCGCACCCCCAGTGAGGTGGCGATCCCCACTGGCCGAGACTTAAAAAAAAAAAAAAAAAAAAAAAAAAAAGTTGTTTTTTTGGGCCAACCCCCGAGTGACACGTCACTGGGGTGACCCAGCTGGGAGTAGGAAGCAATTTTGTAAAAATATTTACCTATATAAAAGTTCGATATAGAGTCAGACTCTCAGTCTCACAATTCAGATATTTAAGTCATCAATTTAATGCATGATTATCGACATGCGAACTAACTACTTCTAAAAAGTCACTATAAAATTATTCAATTATAATATAATAAAGAGAGATTGTAAAAAAATTAAAATAAAATTATTTATTTTATTAAAATTTTTACATTAGATTTTATTTGTACTCATTATATCATACATATTTGTTTAGACTAATTATATAAATTTTTAACTGGGCTAACAATGATTATATATATATATATATTTTTAATTTGGCTCGACAGATTTTTTTGAGCTACCTTTTAGAGTGGACCTCAAACAATAAAAAAAGGGAAACTGCTATAAATCTCAAATTTTCTATTAAATAAATGACCAAATGTCTCACATAGGTGTGGAGTCCATAAAAGTGTGGACACCACACATATTTAATTATTCATTTAGTAAAAAAATTAATATCCCTAACATTACCTTAAAAAACAAAATAAATTTTAAACTTTTAATATTATATAAAACTCATAAATTTAAAACCTTATTTTGAATCAAAATTTGAGAACTATAGGTATTAGGTACAGACCTTAGTAACCTTAGCCGAAAGCCGGCCTTGGCTCCTACATTATTTCATTAGTTTCTCACCTTGAAACATTATTTCTTTTTTTTTTTTTCTTTTTTTTCTCTAAAAGAGTATTTTACTCATAACGAAGCATACGTGTCATATTTTTTATTTACAGAGGAAAGCAACTCGGCAACACCCAAAGCAAAAAGGATATAAAATGGGAGCAGAGGTTCCCTCCTTGAATTTTCTATTTGTAAATCTATTAGGCTTACTTTTAGGTTTAATTTTAATAATTCGAACTGTTTATATTTTAAAATTTATTCAGTATATCATACCTATATAAAATCAAGTTGATCGGATATCAGAAAGTATGTGTTTGGAAAACTCGAACTAAAAACTATTTTTTTAAAGAATTTAATAAACAGTTTTCGAACACATGCTTTCTGATATCCGATAAACTTGATTTTTTACAGGTATGATATACTGAACAAATCTTAAAATATGAACGGTTCGGATTATTAAAATTGGGCCTAAAAGTGGACCCAATGGGCTTGCAAGTAGGAAATGTAAGGAGGGGATCCTAATTCGTAAAATGGGCACTAGTTATCATTTTATACATTTTTTTTTCTTCTTTTTCGTGGAAAAAAATTGAGAATGAGCTTAAAAATGTAAAAATAATTGTTGGGCTTGGATTACAATTAAGGGAAAAATTACTCACAAGTCATTTTTGAAAAGTGTGTGTTCTATTTAATCTCAAAATCTTTTAGATAGACTCAAAAATTCTATATTGATTTATCTTCTTCTCTTTCTCTGTATCTTTCTTCTTCTCTTTATCTCTCTTTTTCTGATACCCGACGATGACCAAGACCACACCTTCTTTCTTTTCTTTCTCTTTCTAGTCTACAGTCATCGGTGATCAGCGATCACCATTGATTGGGGTTCACTAGCAACCACTAAGTACTAACTCCTTACTTCGCATTCATCGACAGCGAAGGAAATGAGTTTCTGACTAAGAAGATGAGTAGATCTATTGAAATTTGATGTAAATCTACTCAAATCTACATCAGATTTAAGTAGATCTACGTTAGCTCCGATTAGATTTAAACTAAAAATAGTTATCAGAGTACAAACCTCTCTCTATATCTGTCCATTTCCTTCGATCTCTCATTTTTTTTTACTTTTTTTGTACTACGCACTTCTATTTTCCTATTATAATGGAGAAAAATTTCAAGTTCTGAACAAGTTGTTTTCGAGCTTTAGTTATAGGTGGTGAAAATTGTAAAATTTTACAATTTTAGTTTTTTTGGTGCTAATGAATCATTTTTTAGAATTATAAAATTTTGCAGTTTCATAACTTTATTTAAAATTGTAAAATTTTGCAATTTTATAATATGTTTTCAATTTGATTAATAATGATAAATGCTTGATAGAATCATACTTTGAAAATATAACATTTTACAATTTCAAAGTTTGCTTTTCAATTTGATTAATATTGGAAATTATTTTCTTAAATCCTACAAAAATTGAAAATAACATATATTTTTTCCCATTGTTAATATTTGTTGTTCTTACATTTTTTTTTTCGGGACAATATTCTCGCTATTCCGATGAGTCTCCAACGATAGTCTTAACATCCCACAAACATTGTAAACATTCCGGCGACTTCGGTGACGTTCAGAACACTTCGACGATACTTCGGTAAATTTCCGGTGATACTCCGACGACTTCTTGGTGATGCCGAACATTCTAGCGGTCTCTAGTGACCGTCTAATGGAAATCCAATGGTTGTGGGATGTAGAAGCGTTTTGAATGTTTTTTTTTTTTTTTAAAAAAAAAAAAAAGATCTTTTGATAACAATTAAAAATATGTAGGACTAATTGGTGCAAGTTTTTTGTTTTGGGCTAGATGGATTTTGAACTTTGTGATGGACCAGAAGCAAGCACATAGTAGGGAGATGCCACAAGGAGGAGGTTGGAAGCCGATGTTTAGGAGAAAACCTGAAAGATTTTTAGTACCACCAAACACTCATACAATGTTTGTTGATGATATTCTTGATTCAAAATGTCCTATAAGATTTATGCTACGTTCACAAACTTGGGGTTCTAAAGGATGTCTTTATCCTAAACAAAAAGAGGAAAGCAACATAGTCCAGGTTTGGTTTTGTTCTATACAATTGTCCCATAGTTGCTGGGGTTGCTATGCAAAATGCTCTTGAAGTATGGTGTGAAGACAAGGCATTGAAAATGAAAAAGGCAGATTTTGGAAAGGAGCAGGCTAGTAAGGAACCATTTCAATGAAAAAGGGAACACTAAAGCAAGGAACATAAATAACAGGGAGATTGGTAACTGATGGAAACATAAAAAGATGCTCCTATGCTGAGGTGGTAAAAGAAACAAGTGGAAGATGTGGAAGTGATGTTAGAGTCAAAGTGGAGGAATATGGCAATGGTTAGCTACACGAAAGTGTAATAGTCAAGCTACGAGTGAATTATAGCTGTACAAACTTAACAAAGGAACTTCAGAATAGAGGATTGGTGGACATGAAAGTAAGAGAAGGGGGTGGGAGAATTGTATACATTTCCTTTGGTTTAACAAATGATATGAAGGCCAAAATGAATGATTTGGGAGAATAGATTCATGATTGGTGTGAGTTATATGTTAGTTGGAAAAAAAGGATGAGAGTGGAAAATGAGAGACTTTTATGGCTTAATTGCTATGGTGTACCCCCTAATTTGTGGAATAGGCAAAACTTTCAAAAGATTGGAGAAGTGTGGGGGGAAATTATGGAGATTGATGAAGCAACATTGAACATGGATTCTCTGAAATATGGAAGAGTCAAAATTTGTTCTTCCCAGCTAGAGCATGTAGATAAAGTGGTTGTCTTGGAATATAGAGGTAGTGTTTACCCAATTCGTGTATCTGAAGATTGTAGCTATGGAGTTAGATCACATTTGGATCATTGCACTTGCAAAGACAAGCCAAGTTAAAAGGATTCGGCGAGGAATATTACTGGAGAAGAGGAGAGTGTTGTGTATCATCATGGAAACATGGAAGAAGAAAATGATGTGGCATGCACTGAGGCTAAGGTGGAAGGCAATGATAACATGGCGATCAACAAAAAGAGCAAAGCTAGAATGGAGGGATTGGATGAAAAGCACGCCCATATGTCCACTTTGGTATCAATGGTGAATCAAACTGGCACAGGTTTGGCTGCTTAAAATGTAGGAAAGACATTAGTAAATGATTGCTCAATAATCAAGGGAGGCATGTATGATGAAGCAAGTCAGAGCACAGAAGAATGGGAAAGACGAAAAGATGGAACTTCGATGGGCTTAGATGGGCTTATAAGAAGCTTAAGTAAGAATGACCTAAGGAGGCCCAATATAAATTTGGAAGTGGTCTTGGATGCAGCCCAGTTTGACAATGTAAGGAACGGATTAGTCACTAATAGATCCAGCCCTATTAAACTGAGTGATAGTTCAACTTTTGTAAAGGAGAGTAGTGAGCAGTTATTTGGGTTGAGGGATAACCTAGGTCCAGTGAAGAAATTTAGTAATCAACCCATTGAATTATTGAGTTCAACCCATAACTTAGCAATTCACGGAAGCCATAGCAGATGAGAATATTTAGTTGTGAGTGAAATCATGATCAGCAAAAGAAAGAGAAAGAGCATTGATATAGAAGAAAGAAAGGGAGAAGATGAGCACCGCTTAAAGATGGTTTTTAGATAGGGGCTCTGTTTTAAGAGGTTATAGCTGTGGTTTCAGCTTCTCTGTCAGTAAGTAATATCTCTAGTAGACAAATGAAGTTAATGAGGAAAGCTTAGGATACAATTTAGATAGGGAAGGCATTGGGTTTCGATTTAGATGGAAAAGAAGCTGAAACAACCAAAAGGATTATCCAGATGGAAGAGGATAACGAGGCAAGGCTTGTAGGAGAAAAGAAAAAGGGAGGTGTTTAATTTAACACCAGAATGTAAGTGTGACAATTCGTTTCAGGTGACTACTCAAGCAGAGGTTTGGTGCTCCTAGTAGTTTGTTTTGCAGGTGGAGGGACTGCTCGAGCAATCAAGTGGTCGCTCGAGCAAAGATGAGGGGGTTCCCAATATCTCATTTTGTATGTAGAAATACTAAGAGGTTTCATTCACTGCTTGAGTGGTAAAAAGACTACTCGAGCGGTTTGCGAGATATCAACCACTTAAAAAGTGGTTTTTAGATAATTTTCTTCACTTTTTCTTTTCTCTCTTATTTTCTTTCCCTCTAGCTCCGAAAATCCTAAATCTTCCATTTCTACTTAGATTCACAAACCCATTGCTTGCAAAAATTGGAGTTTGGGTAAGCATCAAGCTTTCTACCGATTGGATTAGGATTTCTCAAAGAGTTCATTGATAATCTAGCTTTTTGGTCTTGAATTTTGAGGTAGGATTACTTTTAACCTTGTATCTCTTTGATTTAAAGATGATTATGTGGTATTGCCATGACATTGATGAGTTGATGAATATTTGAAGTTATAGATTGAAGTTTTCTTACAAAAGCAATATTTTTCTTACAATTTTCTTAAGATTTCTACCTTTAACCATAGATGATGAATTTTTTTTGATGAACATTAATATTATATATGTTAGAGGGGCAAAAGCCCCAATGTTTAAAAAAACCCTAATTTTGAAGTTCTTGAAATAATGTAAATAAAATGAAATTGACCCTTAATTTTTTAAATTGATGTTTGGCTTATGACGTTAAAGTGGTATTTCAATGGAGAATGGTGAACTTGAAAGGTTCTTGAGGTTTGATTTGTGATGTTGGATATCGTCATTTTCTATTTGTTCTAATTGCTCGGATGAATATATGAATACACCTAAACTATGGAAAGATTATTAAGGGAGAAGTAAATAGTATGTGAGTCCGGGGTAGAGAGTTGGTTTTGGGAAAATGGTTGTGTGTTGTGTTGGTACTCGCAGGGGGAAGTCAAGGTCCCCAACTACCCTGTCTTGAGCTTATCGTCGGACGAATGTGGGGAAATATTTTTGGGTGTCCATTGATCTTGTCATATTGTAGTCGAAAAAAGTGAAAATATGGATGATTTTGAGTGTCCATTTCCTATTGTATTAATAGTTGACAAATGTGGGGATATTTTTGGATGTAAACCTATATATACATATGTATTGGGACTCTCCTTAGGGACTTCACGATATATTTACCCATGGTGTGGAAATGTGATTTATGGAAATGCTAATATTTAATTTTTCATTGATTTAGTCGTTAACTTGAATTGAATTAAATATGTTTTGGGTTGTGATGATGCCATATGGATCTTTGAATAACTAGATACTTTGTTAAATGTTTTTCTACCGGACATCTAGCTTATTCTTATCTAACATTTCAGGACTTGGTGATGTGCCACTACCCCTATGACAATGAGGTGGAAATTTTGTATTGGTTGGCGCACGAAAGCTCATGGATGTATTTTGTAGAAGTTCCGAGCATACGTGTTTTGGAATTGTGAGTCCATTTTATTGTAACAAGGCATGGCCTTGATCTTTGTAAGCCAATAGGGCATTTTTGTATTATCTCCTCTAACTTCTTTAATTATTCTAGTGTTGATGTAAAGATGTAGGTCGAAAGGTACCACATTGAGGCTGCTTAAGTTACATTTATAGTCTTTGAATTTTGTTTATTTGGTAGAGATGATGTATTTTGTGCACTTGTACAGATTTGGCAAGCAACACACAAATTCCAGCAAAAAATGGCGCAAAAACATATTTTTCATGCGAGTAGTGAAAAGTCCCAGCCTACCACCTCACCGCACGTACGGCCCACCACCGCTCGAGCGGCCCACCTAGGGTTGCGTGCGTGAAAATTTAAGGCTCTTCTGTTGGAAATAAAAAGAAAAAAGGCTGTAACTAGGTTCGAAAATATTCTAAGGAAAATGGAGGCTAGGGTTTGAAGAGAGGGATTTCTCAAGCTTCAAGGGGAACTTTTATGGGGGCTTCTTCCTCTTCCACCTCTTCCCACTCCTCCATAAGTGGCTAGTCTTCCAGTTTTAAGGTTTTGATGAAACCCTAGCCATGATTGTGAAACAGTTTGAATAAATGTATGGATGTTTTAGAAGTTTATAATAATTTTCCTTTTCATCTCTTCAAGTATTTTATTGTTGTGATTATTTAATGCATTCCATACATTAGTTTTCTCTGTGTTTGTGTTCAAAGTATGAGACGAGTTATGCTATGAGAGACGGGTCGTGTTATTGCTATAGTTTAGAGCAAATGACTTGTGCTAATTGGGATGATTCATGCCTGTACGTTGAATGCAACAATCCTCTTGAACAATGTTTCAAACTTGTAGTTGTGAAACATTGGGTAGTTCAAATCGGATTGCAATTGATGGCCAATGTTGAGTCTTATTTATGCGGTTAGTGGTTGTAACATGCCCAGGGCGTACCCGTGCATGTTAAACAGTTCGAACTCCCAGTTTCTTTGATCTAGTCTCACTAGTGCAATGTGAAACATAGATGAGAGTCTAGATTTGGCAACTTTACAGAAAATCCATTTTATTGCAAAAACCTTTTGCCAGAAATAGACTGCGTCATCAGATCTTAGAGTCGCCACCTAATATTTATTTTGGGAAAATTAAGAAATCCATGACTCGTGCCAAGGCCACTGTTCGTCGTAACCAAGGATGCTTGGCTCGGAACCTTAGGTATGAAGGGGAAGGTCAATAATGAGTACCCCCGCTCACCCGATCAAAGATCGGCCTCTACTAAACCATGATATGAATTTTATTTTCTTTATATGTTCATATTCTGATTATTTAATAAATCCTGAAAATTTATTATGTGAAGCATACAAGTATAGACTAGTTTGCTCAAATTGGAACAATTTAATTTCATGTTTGTTTTTCGAAAAGGGTTTGAATTTGCCACTTGACAAAGTGAGCTTAAAGTTTGTGAATTTGCCATTACAAAGTGGGCTTACAATGTACAATCGTTGAATCATTCCAATTCAAGCAACAAGCCTTCATCCACATGCATTCAAACAGTTTATCATTTAAGCACTTAGGCTCATGGTAGGATGCTAAACATAATAAGAAAATTATGTACAGGCGGGATGCTAAAGCATAAAAACTCACATATTTACTGACGTCCCGCGAACAGTTACAAAACAAAATTGGTAAAATATGCATGATCCTATATACAGAATCCTAATGCAATTCACTCACGAGATGCAGCTAAAGATTCAGCTTCTAAGATATGACATGTGAAATATTACAAAACATCTGATAGCGCACATAATCACGTAAGAATTGATAAAATCCACAAATGCAAACTTAGCCGAATCAAGATGGATGAAACATGGATGCAAAGCATGGATATGCATGGCATGTCAGATATATACATATGTACAGTTAGGGAAAACAATTAAAGAATGGAATAGAAAGAAGCGGGGTGGGGAAATTATTACAACACTTTAATATATTACAAGTCCAATTGAGAGAGAGAGAGAGAGATGCGGGAATAATAAAATAAAACGAAACCTCACAAACATTCAAAATAAAAATAAAATAAAGAAGATCTCAAGCTCTCCCAGATGGTTCGGTTGTTAACGGTTTATTGTCCGACCTTGGTTTATGATTCTGGCCGTAGGATATGACCATCCCAGGTCTATGATCATTCTGCTGAAATTTCATGTCGGATATGGTAGAGTTAATGCAGTCTATGGCTGATGCAGGTGTCAAGACAGCGGGAAAGGTGCGAGTTTAAGTGGTTCTAATGGGAAAAGCAGCTCCAAGGTCACCTTAGCAATCATTCATAGACAGTGAACAAAATTGATGTCTTTGATTAGAGAAATGGAATGAAGAATGTCCAATAGAGAGTGATGGGGTAGAGATGGTGCACTTCATTGATTCTAGGTCCATGAATCTTGCATTGCAGCTCCCTGTACTTACAGCCATCACAAGAGAGAGAGAGAGAGAGAGAGAGAGAGAGAGAGTTACTTCATGCAGAGGTGGTTGGCTTTGCACTGGATTGCCATTGACAGAATTGGCCATTTGAATTCAACTAACATGGAATCAGCAACTGGACCATGTCTCGGCTTGTGGCCATGCTACGATGGTCTTCTCCCATGATCTTTTCTCCAAAGCCATGTCTTATTGTCCATGTTTCACTGGTTCATCAAAACATGAAGCTGCTGCTGGTACATAAAACCAGCGAGAGAAAGAGGTGGTAGTGTGTGTGTGTTTTGTGTATCAGTGAAAGAGAGAAGTGGCAGTGTGTGTGTGTGTGTGTGATAGCAGCGAGAGAGAGAGGTTGAAGACCAGTGCATATGTGTTTTTCTTTATTTGTCAAAACTGCCGAGAGAAAATAGAGAGAGTCAGTGCATAGAGAGAGAGAGAGGTTTATGAATTGTGTATGTTTAGCTTAAAACCTCATCCCCCTATGTGTGTGTGCTTGTGTGAGAGAAGAGTATGTGGTGTGCTGTGTGTTTGCTTGTATAATCAGGTTCTCCTCTCCCCTCATGCACTGAGAGAGAGAGAGATGATGGCCTGTGTGATGTGTGTCTCTCTCTCCCAACCGAGAGTGAGAGAGAGAGAGTGTATTCTCCTTACATTTCAAAGCTCAAAGCTGCAGAGTGAGAGAGCCCAGAGAGAGGGAGAGTAGATCTGCGTTAGTTTCAGCTGTGTGCGGCGGAGCGGAGACTATGAGTGAAGATGAGCTGCTGCTGCTTCCATGATGGTGGTGGTGAGGATCGGTGGCTTTGGCGAGACAATGGAAGTGGCGGAGATGAGTGAAAGGCGAGCCGTAACTGCTGAAGCTGTTGCGGAGTCAATGGTAGCCATAATTGTAATCGCCGATGGTGTGCAAGGTGGCGTGGGTCTTTGGTGACGACGATGGCGCCTGGAGTGGCAACAATGGGCTGTGATGCGGTTGGCCACAACAGCTACATCTACTCACCAAAAAGATCTGAAATCCAGTCGAAGAGAGAGAGAGAGAGAGAGAGCTTTTAGAGTTTGGTGAATGAATCCATCATGGTGAGTTTGCTAGATTGGTTCTCGTCTCCATCCCTGTATCATGTGTGTGCCTAGATCAATTGTAGAGAGAGAGAGAGAGAGCAATCAACCTATGTATTGATGTGTTTTCAGCTCCCTAACCCAAATTGCCGAGAGAGAGATAGTGCCTTCATCCCTTGTCTGTGTGTATCTCTGTGTGTATTATCCTCTTCACCCTCTCACCTGACCTTCTTTCTTTTCAATATTCTCCACCTTCTCATTAGCTCTCCTATTTTTTCAATCTTTTCCACTTTCTCACCTGCTCTCCTCTCTTTTCGATATTCTCCACCTACCTTTGAACCCCACCCACCGAATTCAACATCTCTCCCTCCCTCTCCTTTCCTTTTCAATTTCAAATTGTCTCCTATAAAATAATAAAAAAGATTTGAGTGATATAAAATAATTTGGTCAAAATGGGTGAGGTTTGGGATTAAAGTTTCAATCTGATTTTTCTGTTGAGATATTCATAAAATGGTATATTCTAATTTTCATCATGGGGTGTTCAAAAGAAAGTGCCCAAGTCTTAGGGCTGGTTAAAATGGGGTGTCTACAGTGGTGAATTCTTTGTCGTAGGATTTTTCCAAAAATCAGTATCTCAAACCCTACTTTTAATTGTCAATTTAATTTCTCAATTTCATTTAATTCTCGTTTAGTCATGATATCACTCAATCTTTTTTATCAGTTTTAATTTAGGAATTTAACAATTAAATTAGTTGAATTTCCCATTTGTCCTTGTGGATAGATACCTGAACTTACCATTATTCTAATTAGTTGGTATAGTTTAGTGTTTATTTTTGGTGTGTGAAACGATCCATCAAATTTTGGCGCCGTTGCCAGGGACTTCTGGCAAAACTAATTAATTTAAAGTTACATTCTTATTTTAATTTTTAGTTTAGGATTTTATATTTTAGTGTTGCTAAGTGTGCAGAGTTTTTGCAAGTGGAGTTATCACCGAAGTGCAAGCGGAGCACAACCGAGCTTTAAAAACAAACTGCAGCACTAAAGTGCTTAAAAAAAAGAGAAGCAAATACTCACAAACAAAGCATCAAAGTGCTAAAAAGAAAGAAAGAGCTCAAGTGGAGGTTGGAGACAACAGTCTACAAGTCAAGCACCCGCAAGACGAGTAAAGCGTTTTCGTTAAACTGCTGTGAGTATTTTCTCCTTTGGTATTTTTCTTTCATAACTTAGTGCACTAGAGTCGGAACTTAGTGTGTGTGAGTGGTGTATGCAAGGGAGCTGTTCTCATCGCCCTGAATTGTGGAGTTTGGACCTTGAACTAGAAGGGACTCTTAGGAAACTTAGAGCATTTTCCCGTGTTCCTAGGCTTGAATATCCATATCCATACTTTGAACTAATAGAGATGGTGAACTCGAATGGCCTAAATGGGCCCAACCAGACCCTTAAGGATTACTTCACACCCACTGCATATATATCACCATCATGTATTCAGTTACCCGACACCACCGTTGCTCATTATGAGATTAAGTCCAGAACTATGCAAATGCTTCCTTTATTCCATGGACTAGCTCATAATGACCCTTACAAACATCTGCATGAATTTTTGGAAATTTGCTCTTCAGTGAAGATCTAGAATTTCACAAATAAGGCCTTAATGTTGCGACTGTTCCCATTTTCACTAAAGGACAAAGCCAAACATTGGTTAAACTCCTTACTTGCTAATTCTGTCACAACATGGGACCAATTACAGCAGAAGTTTTTGGAGAAGTAGTTTCCCATTGGTAAGACCAACCAACTTAGGCGAGCCATCACCAATTTTGTTTAAATTAATGGCGAGCAATTTCATGAAACCTGAGAAAGACTTCGTGACCTTCTCCAACAATGCCCCCACCACCAAGTGCCTGATTGGCAACTTGTTTAAACCTTTTACTATGGCTTAACTGAGCCTCACCGCCAAATGGTGGATTCTTCTTGTGGTGGGACATTCATGTCCAAAAATAATGCCAAGGCATGGCAATTATTTGAGAACTTAAGTGATAATTCCCTTCACCATGCCTCTGTAGCCCGGCAAGTCCAGCAATCGGTAGTTAGAGCCCTGAAAACTAGGGGCATTTATGAGGTAGGGCAAAACCTAGAGTTAGCCCAACAAGTAGAGGCATTGTCTCACAAAATGGACCAATTATTAGCTTCGGGACATGTCCCTACACAGCAAGATCAACCTTAATTTCACGAGGCATGTACTATTTGTGTGAGCCTTGCTCATGACTTGAGTGAGTGCCCTTCAGTATCACAATTTCCGAAATTAGTCCAAGAGTATGTGAATGTGGCTCAAGGATTCTTCAACCTGGGTAATGACCCATATTCAAACACATACAACTCGGGATGGAGAAATCACCCTAATGGAGACCTCTTTCACAAGGCACTTATTACAATCCTCCACCACCAAGGTAGAATTTTAATAATTTTGCCAACCAATCTTTTTACCGACCAGTAAAACCTCACCGACAACCGCAACCTTACTGACAACCACAACCCCTGCTTGTTCTTCAAGGCAACTCAACCTTTAAGACTTGGGTGTTGGAAGTTCTCTCAGAACTTAAGGGGTTAGCACCAGTAGTTCACTCCCATACTCACTCCATTGCTAAGCTCAAGGCACAATTAGGTCAAATGGCTAATAACATGAATAAGAGAGAAGAGGGAAAATTACCGAGTCAGACTGTGGCCAACCCTACGGGTCAATATGGGGCAGAGGGGTCAAGTGGGAATGGAAAGCACCATGAACAAGTGCAAGCAGTGATCACTTTGAGAAGTGGGAATGAGTTAGAGCCTCGACTAGTTGCGTCTGATGTAACTAGGGCTAAAAAGGGTGACCACGGTGGTAAACCCAATGAGAGAAAGTGTGAGGGAGAAACATCTAAGGGGGATGACTTAGTCCCTAGTACTTCACATGAGTCTAAGGCACCATATGTGCCTAAGGAATCCTTTTCCCAATGCCTTCATACATCGTCCCCTTTTAATAAGAAGGCGACATCCATGGAAGCAATGATGGAGGTTTTCAAACAAGTTAAAAGCAACCTCTCTCTATTGGAGGCAATTAAGCAAGTACCCTCCTATGCTAAATTTTTGAAGGACCTTTGTATGCAAAAGTGTAAATCTAGGACACACGTATCCTAAAAGGTCATACTCACGGAGCAAGTAAGTTCCATCTTATTGAGTGACATACCCCTTAAGCTTAAAGACCCAGGTGCCCTGACCATTGCATGCATTATAGGGGATCATTTCATTGATAGGGCCTTGTTAGATTTAGGGGTTAGTGTCAATTTATTGCCGTACTCTGTGTACAAGGAATTCGGGCTTGGCAAGTTGAACCCCACTACTGTTACAATCCACTTGCCTGATCGGTCCCTCAAAGTGCCACGTGGCATGCTTGAGGATGTGCTAGTAAAGGTCGATAGGCTTTATTTCTCTATTGATTTTTTGGTTTTAGATATGGAACCGGTAGCCAACTTTAGGAAACAAATCCCAGTAATCTTAGGTTGAGCTTTCTTGGCTACGACCAATGCGTGTATAAATTGTCGTACCGGGTTTATGGATGTTTCATTTGGATATATGCAAGTGAAACTCAATGTTTTCCAAGCATCCCAACAACCCCATGAAAGAGAGGAGTGTCTATTTGTGATGTTGTGGGTGTGATAATGGAGGAGGCTTTACCCTCCATTCTTGTAGAAGACCCTTTAGAGGTTTGTTTAGTTCATTTTGGGTTTGAGGATTTTAACATTGAAAGGTCAGTTGAGGAAGTGAATACCTTACTTGATTCTTCTCCTACACTGGATTTTCCTCTGTGGAAAGCCCGGTTTGAGCCCCTTCCTCCTCTGTCTAGAAAGCCTGCCATACTATCTCTAGTCACACCACCTACGCTTGAGTTGAAGCCACTCCCTGGCCACACTCAAGTATTTTTTTTAAGGCCTCAGGATACTTGATTGTAGAGTAGAAGAGTAAATTAATGATGTTCTCGTGGCACATCGGAGTGCTATAGGGTGGTCGGTGACTGATTTGTGAGGGATAGATTCCTCCGTGTGCATGCATTATATACATATAGAGGAGGACACCAAACCTTATCGTGAAATGCAAGGGAGGCTTAATCCCAATATGAAAGAGGTAGTAAAAAAAGAGGAGTTGAAATTGTTGGATGCGGGTATTATATACCCTATCTCAGATAGCAAATGGGTGAGTCCCACACAAGTGGTGCCCAAGAAATCGGGCATCACTGTTGTGGAAAATGATCGAGGAGAGTTAGTCCCCACACGAACCACTGCTGGGTGGTGAGAATGCATTGATTATAAGAGACTGAAATCCATGACTAAGAAGGATCACTTTCCCTTACCTTTTATTGATTAGATCCTAGAGCGGTTAGCAGGGCAGAGCTGCTATTGTTTCCTTGATGGCTACTCTGGTTACAATCAAGTTCCTGTGTATCCTGATGACTAGGAAAAGACCACTTTCACATGTCCTTTTAGCACTTTTGCCTATCGCCGAATGCCCTTTAGGCTTTGCAATGCACCATCGACCTTTCAACGGTGCATGATGGCTATTTTCTCTGACATGGTGGAGAAATTCTTAGAGGTCTTCATGGATGACTTCTCCGTGCTTAGGCCGTCTTTTGAGGAATCTCTCCAGAACTTAACTAAAGTACTTACTCGTTGTGTGGAGACAAACCTTGTTTTGAGTTGGGAGAAGAGCCATTTTATGGTTCGCGAAAGTATAGTGTTGGAATACATTGTGTCCCCTCGAGGTATAGAGATAGACAAAGCAGAGGTTGACCTCATTGTAGGCCTTCCTCCACCCACTTCTGTGCATCAAGTTAGGTCTTTCCTAGGGCATGTAGGTTTTTACCATTTATTCATCAAAGACTTTAGCAAAATATCCTATCCTTTGTGTAGTTTACTTGCTAAGGATGCACCTTTTATCTTTGATGATGCATGTTTGAAAGCTTTTGAAACACTTAGAGCTACACTTTCTACTGCCCCCATCATGCAATCCCCTGATTGGTCCCTTTTTTTCGAGATTATGTGTGATGCATCTGATTATGCCTTTGGCACCGTCTTGGGCCAAAGGGTGAATAAAATGCTCCATGTTATATACTATGCTAGTTGTTCTCTTTCTGATGCTTAATTAAACTACCCTACCACTGAGAAAGAGTTACTAGCTATTGTCTTTGCACTTGATAAGTTCTGGTCCTACCTTCTAGGGTCTAAACTCATTGTGTTCACTGACCACGCCACTTTGCAGTACTTATTGTCCAAAAAGGAGACCAAACCTAGGTTGATTAGGTGGATTTTACTCCTTTAGGAGTTTGACCTAGAAATCCAGGACGAGAAGGGATTCGAGAATGTCATTGCGGATCATCTATCCTAAATCCTTATTGAGCACACGAGTGATCCCTTAGCCTTGCACAACTCATTTCTGGACAAGCAACTTTTTGCAGTATCACAAGTGACCCTCCCGTGGTTTGCTCACATAATGAATTACTTGGCGGTTTGTCAAATTCCTGAAACTTGGTCTAAGCAAGACAAAGACCGATTTTTCTCACAAGTCAAGCACTATTTTTGGGAAGACCCGGAATTGTTCAAGTATTGTCCAAATCAAGTGATTCAGCGTTGTGTGCCTGAGAGTGAAACCCATAGCATTCTCACCTTTTGTCACTCTCACGCATGTGGCGGCCATTTCAGTGGGCAGAAAATGGCCGCCAAGGTTTTACAATATGGGTTCTATTGACCCTCTATCTTCAAAGATGCCCATAACTTCAATAGAGTTTGTGTGCATTTTCAACGCATGATCTCTATGTCAAGACGAGATATGATGCCGATGACCCCTATTTTGATTGTTGAGATTTTTGATGTTTAGGGCATCGACTTCGTGGGTCCCTTTTCACCATCTTTTGGATTTGAATACATTTTAGTGGCTGTGGACTATGTCTCCAAGTGGGTTGAGGCAGTGGCCACCAAAATGAATGACTACAAAGATGTGGTTAAATTCCTCCATGAAACCATTTTTTGTCATTTTGGGTTCCCATGTGCCATAATTAGTGACGGTGGCAAATATTTTTTCAACCGATTTTTCGAGGCATTGGTGTGCAAATACATCATCACTCACAAAGTTGGCACTCCCTATCATCCCCAGACTAGTGGTCAAGTAGAGGTTTCTAATAGGGAGGTTAAACATATCCTCGAGAAAACTGTTAGGCTCGATAGGAAAGATTGGTCCACTAAGTTGGTTGACGCAGGCCTATCATACTATATATAAAACACCCATGAGGATGTCTCCATATAGGATTGTGTTTGGGAAACCATGCCATCTCCCTATTGAGTTAGAACACTGGGCTTTGTGGGCCATTAAGAAGTTCAATTTTGATATGGCCAAGGCCGATGACCATCGAAAACTCTAACTCAATGAGTTAGAGGAACTCCGCAATATGCATATGAGAGCTCCAAAATTTATAAGGCTAGGACTAAGGCATTTCATAATAAACACATTTCTCGTAACTCATTTGAGCCTCACCAAAAAGTGTGGTTGTTCAATGCTAAATTGTGGTTGTTCTCGGGTAAACTCCGGTCTCGGTGGGATGGCCCATATGAGGTTGTTGAAGTATTTCCGTATGGGGCAGTTGAGATTAAAAACCCACAAGATGGTACGACCTTCAAGGTATTGAGAAATGGGAGATGATTGAGGTTGTCCACTGGAAGGACCCAATATATCTTCCATTGTAATTATTTTGAGTCTAGAAGACTTCAAATCCTCTAAAGGTGTATTTCCTTTGGTGTTAGCCATGCCCAAACGGCATCTGACGGTCTGGTATAGCTACCTAATTGTATTTGTAGTGAGTTCCTAGGAGACCAACTGAGACAGTGGAAATTAGAGTTCAAATGGCAAGGCCTAGAATACAAAGGTTTGGAATTTCCAAGACTAAAGTCTGGTTTAAATACCTAGGGGTGTGAAGATTGCTTCAAAGCCATCCCGGCTTGAACTCTGTATGGTAGCCTATAGGTCGAGTTAGTTTTATGCGCTTCGATTATGGATACCGAATCAACCTAGTTTGTCGCCCTATTGGAGAATAAGGAAAGTTACAAACATTGTTAGGGATAAAAGTAATACCCGTGGTTTTCGGGTGAAGATTGTTGAGCATTTAGATGTTTTCGAAGTGCTATTTTTATTTTACATGTACAATAAAGGTAGAAATGGTTTGAATTTTTTTTGGATTGTACTTGGGTCTGTAAAAAAAAAAAGAAAAAAAAGGAAGCAGTAGACCGCACGTGCGGCCCAAATGGGCGCACGAGCGGAGAGTCCACGCATGGACACTGGAGCAAAGGGCCAGGGCGCACGAGTAGCCCAAGCCCAAGAGCACACTACGCAAGTGCCGCTGGAGCGGCCAATATTCACCACACGTGCGGCCCAAATGGGCGCACGAGCGGCCCATCCCCCCCCCCCAAAAAAAAAAAAAATGGGGCGCACGAGCGGATGTAGAGATCCTAATTTTTGGTAATTACACATGAAACCTTGAGCCTTAGGTTAATAGCATTTTAGCCCCTAGTTTCATAAAAGTCTACAAAATGGTCCAATAAAGAATAATTTTCCCGTATATTATCATAATTAAATCCTAGACCACCACTTTATAATTGGAAATACCCTAAAACTTGGTTTTTGTTTATTTGCCTCCAAGTTTCTAAATTAATTCATACATTTTATTTATTTATTTATTTTGTTGTTTCATTTATTATTTATTTAAATATTTATTACTTATTTGAACATGAATATTTACATAGGTATTATAAATATTATTTTGGAGAAATTTGGTTGAGAAAATATCTACTATTTTCCTTAGTCATTAAGCTAGAGGGCAAAATGGTCTTTTCAACCCAAACTTATTGCCTATAAATTGAGAGCATTGCCTCAGTTCCTTGCTCATATTTCAGCAGCCAAGGAGGGTGAGAGAAGGAGAGTGTGACCAAGGGGAAATAGAAACGAAGAGGAAAAAACAAAAAAAAAAAAAAAAAGGAAGAAAAGGTGCTTTCTTGAGTCAAGGTAAGAACACATCTCTCCCTTGTCTTCTCCAATTCTTTCACCCATCTCATCCTATGGTCTAGATGCCCTCTTATGTTGCATATTAATGGTAAATAGGATTTTTGGTGTGTATGAAAGTGTGGGTATGATCTAGTGACTGTGTCTTGCAATTTTGTCAAACTATGCACTGCTGCAACTTCTCTAATTTAAAAGAAATATAAAATTTATTTATTTCTCAAATCTAAATTTAATATAGGATATTTGGTGTGTTTAGAGCTTGTGATAATTTTATTAGCCCCTCATTGTGTGTTTTTAGGGCTTAGATATTTTGTTTTAAAAATCTGATCTTGAGTCTCTAAAAGCAATCCACTTGTTGCAATTTTATAAAATTCCAGAACCATCATCTCATGTTGGTTCTTTTGTCAAAATTTAGAAGCCTGAGTCCTCTTTCCAACAAAATTTATTTGGGTGAAAATCATCAGGTAGATTGAGAGGAAAGCTAGTTTTTCGAGCAGAGCTTGTAGGTGAATTTCTGGATGTGCTTTGGAAATTCTGAAAATTGGAACTAAAAATAGACATGTTGTTTATTGTTTCAGTGCAATTCAAGCCCCTAATATGACCTGTGAGTATTTTTACCAAAGCATTCTTTTTAACTCTGAAGTTCTAAAAAGTGCTGAAAATTGTGTCTTACTGTGTTATTTGTCTTTAAGTATTTCAAAGCATGCCTAATGTTGTTTGCTTGCTTTATCATACTTATGTATGACTATCTTGGGCTATATTTCCTCTCTTATGTTGTCTCATGCTCTTTTATATTACTGAATGTGACTAACTTATCAAAAGATCTAATAAATGAGAAATGATAAGGGGTTGGCAATGGGTGATGTTCACAATAGTGTTTTGGAATAATTTATATATATGAATGACATGAATTATGATGGAATTAATAGCAAATGAGTTAAGTCTTGTGTAAGCGGTCTAAGCGAACTCCTAGGTTGACGCAAGTGTATTCAGACTCTATGCGGTGGTTTCAAGGTGTAAGCGAACCTTTTGGTATGGTATGTGCAGGTGTAAATGAGCCCTAGGCACGATTTGGGTGTAAGCGAGCCCACTTGTTTGGCCGTCCCTTTTGAGGTCCATCAATGTCACTGACCGGTAAATAATTAGGAGGTGGGCATAGGTGATAAGGTCTACAAAGTAGCAAAAGGGGGAGTTCTGAATAGTCCGGTATTCAGTCCTTGTGGTTGGGTAGAAGGATCTCTTTGGGGGATTCTAGATGTTTAGTCTAACTATTAATTCATAGAACTTTATTGTAGTATTGTATGTTGTGTTACTCGATTTGTTCTGTGTATGGTTGATTGGTTGATAGAAGGTATGTGGGTGTGTGTGTTTTCATTCCAAGCTCATGGCGTGTCATGCTAGGTGAGGAAGCAGTTTACGATGGTAAAGGTTATCCCGAAGGTAATCAAGATGAAATATTGAAACCGTGGTTCACTTGAAGATTTAGACTTGTAGTTTTTTTTTTTTTTTTTTTTTTACTTTTGTTTTGATAGTGTTTTGTAATCCTATAGCAGAACACAAATGAATTATTTATGCTATTAAATCGGCTTATATGTTTATTTTAAAATATTTTGGTTATCTATCGTGTTTGAGTTGTATTTTATACATTTTTTTTACGATCTTGAATTTTGGGGTGTGACAGCGAAGGCCTAGGTTGCACGAGCGGCCCATGCCCAAAAGCATACTGCTTCACTGTAGCTGGAGCGACCCAATTTCACTGCTGGTGTGGCACATAATTCACAACATGTGTGGCCCACATGAGCGCACGAGCGACCTGTTCCAAAACAAAAAAAAGAAGAAGTGCATTTTAGTTATTTCTTTATTCATTTTTTTACTTATTTTATTTATCTTTCTTCAAAAAAAATAAAAAATAAATAAATAAATAAATAAAATAAAAAAATAAAAAGAAATTGTGAATTTTAATTTATTTATTTACTTATTTTATTTATATTTCTTCGGATAAAAAGCGTGCATTTTATTTATTTGTTTACTTATTTTATTTATCTTTCTTCAATCAAAAAATTAAAAAAAAAATAAAATAAAAAAATGCACGAATCATTAAACCAAACCGTAGCCTCCTCTTTTGCCTATCTTTGCCCAGCTCAATCTCTTTCTACCTTGTCATCTTCTGCTCTCTCTCTCTCTCTCTCTCTAAACTCTACACACACTCATAAGCCCATCAAACCCCACCATCACCAACCTTTTTTCCTTCACCCCACCTTTTCTTACAACCACCTTCCCACCGGAGCATCCTCATCTTCTCCGATCGGAGACCTTCTGGCGGCCATTTTTTCCGGCAGATCTATATCTTCTTCTTTATTTCTTTTCTTCCTACTTTTTCAAGGTAATTACCCTCTTTTTGTTTAGATTTCTTAGTTTTCACTTATAATATTAATCCATTGGTAGTTTAATGGTGATTTTTGAGCCTTGTTCGTCATCATTGTCCATGATCTTCATCCTCACATAAAAAAATATATATATATGCTAAGCAAAAACTGACCACTGCACATGCGACCAACTCCGCCGCACGTGCGGCTCATCCTACAATTTTTTCTTAAAAAAAATTAAAAAAAAAATCTGGGCATCAAACAAACAAAACCACAGCACGTGCGGCCATCTTCGGCGTATGTGCGCCCCCCCCCCCCCCCAATAAAATAAAAATAATAATAGTAATATAGTTTGTAGTTGTGTAGCTTGACTTTTCATGTTCCTTTCGAAAGACGAATAGCCCTACAGTTCGGACTCTATCTGTGGTTCTGAATCTAATTTCACAAGTGCAATGTGAAATAATGTGAAATAGTGGAAACACAAAAAGAGTCCAAATCTGACAATTCTTTTTGGAAAATCGTTGTTTGAATCAAATGCCAAAAATGGACTGCTTTGCTAGGTTACAGAGTTACAACCTAAATATTTTGGAAAATTTAGGAAACCTGAGACTCGTGCCAAACGCCATTAGTCCGTCATCACCAAAGTTGTCTGGGCTTGGGAACTTAGGTACGAGAAGGGAAGATCATGAATTAAATACTCTACTCGCCCAATCAAAGACCAGCCTCTACTAATCATGATGTGATTCTTATTTACATTATATGCTCTTATTCCGGTTATTTAGACTAACTTACTATGTGATGCGCACACAAGTATAGTCTAATTTGCAAAAATTGGAACACTTGATTCATGTTTGTTTTTGAAAAGATTTTGTGAATGTGCCATTTGAAAAAGTGGGCTCAAATGTATATGAATCAAACTATTCCAATTCAAGCAACTCGCCTTCATTCACAAGCATTCAAATAGTTTATCACTTAAGCATTTAGCCTTATTGCAAGCATGCTAGACATGGCAACACTAACATACAATGCAATATGCTAAAACAAACAAAAGCTCACCTAGTACTCCAAGCTAAAAAAAGATGACAGAGTTAGAATAATGCATTATCCTAACTATGCAATATGACTAATGCAACACATGCGATATGCAACTACTAGGCTCGGCTACTAGTATGGCATATTAAGTAATTTGATTGCATGTGGTCTAAGCACGTATTCAAAGAAGCGTTAAACTAACAATGTGAGTTAGAATGGTGCGCCGAGCCTCAATGCATGCAATACAAGTGGATGCAAGGCATGAGAGATGCTAAACGAAATATAATGTTCTAAACTAACCATCGTAAGCAAATAAGTAAAAGAGAGAAAGACGTGGGGTTGGAAGACATATGCAAGAGGGTTCGAATGAGTGTCCAAAAGTCCGGATTAAACTAATTATTACAAAACCGAATGAATGAATAAGTAACTAACTACTAAGCTATAATTAACTAACTAGCTAATTTATTACAACAAAATAAACTAACCATCTAACGAAACATTGTTACAACAATGTTAATTACGACAATCAATAATTAATTACAACAATAATAATTAATAATCAATCATCAAACAAGGATGCACAAGGATGCACAATGCTCTCATGCGCAGCGTCCAGAAATTGCTGTCTGCCCAGACCATTTTGTTTCACCTTCAGCCATTAGCCTCTGCTTCTGCAAAACACATTGCCTTACCAAACATTGATGGCCGGCCATGCCACAATGAGGCCCGGCCGGGCCTAAATAAGGTCGGCCGTGCTTCACTTTTATGCAAATTCTATTTTGTGCTCTGAAGTGAAAACAGTACAGACAGAGTTATTCTGAACTCTGTTTGTCCTTTTTTCTCTTTTCCCTCATGGTAAGCCTCAAGAGAAGAATGAAGTCATTTCCAAAACCATCAATGAGAAAATTGATTGCTTGACGAGTTAGGGCATGATTTTGGGAAAAAATTAATGAATATAATGAATCAATAACCACCCCTCCCTCCTATCATAGAGTGAACTCAAAGAGATAAGTAGAGATGCTTCAAGGTTCATCAAAACATCATGAATTGATATAAGACAACCCTTGACACAATGGACTCAGCATAACGTCCGGCCGAACCCAAGCAATATGACTGATTTTCTTTATGTTGGTCGGTTCATTTTAAGCCAATTTTCTTAGTCTTTTCCGTTCTTTAGTCCATTAAGTCTAAGATGATCGTTAAGTCCACTAAATGAGAAGAAGCGTCTAACGAGAGGTGCTTCTAATCATGAAAATGAGACTATGCCGTTGACGATGAATCTCCGTAGAGATTAAGCCATTAAGCATAGATCTTTTTTACATGTTTTGAATAACCTCAATCGGTTGAAATAACTCTCAAACAAAAGAAGAAAAGAAGAAAAGAAGGAGGTTGCAGAAATGAATGCTAGATTGCTTATTAAAATAGGACTCTTGACATGGAAGTTAAATAAAGAAAAGCCAAGAACAACATACAACAAGCTATATATGAGAGCTTATGATACAACAAGCAAACTAACTAAAGCATGAACTAATTAAATAAATTAGGACAGCCCCAAAATAGCCCCTAATATACAAAAAACAATGAGAAAACTATTTCAAAAAGGGAAAGAAAGTGAACACAAGAAGGAGAGGACTAGCTAGACAAGCAAGCTTGCATTACAAGCATGATATTCAAAGCATAAATTAATTAAATGAGTCAAAAAGCCCCTAAAACCAAAAAGCAGTGACAAAACAGCCCAAAAAACAAGCTGAAAATAGTTTGAAAAGCTAGAAAAATTAAGCAAAGATTAAAGAGAACAAAGTTAGTAAGCAAGCCTAAGGAAAGGTGGCTAACCCCTCCACTTTTTACAACTTCAAATCACATATTTTAGCCTCTGAAAATAGTCCAAAAATAGTGGCTAAACTCAGAAAAATAAGTGGGAAACACAAGGATATAAGCTTGGAATAAGGTTCAAGGAAGGGTGGTTAACCCCTCCACCCCTGGTAGCTTTTAAATCATAAGTTTCAGCCCACAAAACAGCCCCAAAACAGTGTATAAATCAAGAAAAAGAGAGGAAAAGAGTGAGAGAGAAGTAAGGAAGCAGATACAAAAGTTATACCTCTTGTAAAGAGAGATAACTTCTTAGTTAACAAACTTGATTCAAAACACCCTTGAGTTTTGTGAAACTTAGGTTGAAATCTCAACAAAAAGCTCCAAGAACAAGCTCTAATAGTGTATGTATTGTGTATGTATAGCTAAAAGGTGATATGAGGTCAAGGAAGCCTTCGGAAAGAAGATGGATGTTCTATCAATTCCTAAGCCTCTTGGAAGGTTTTTCTAACCTTAAAATCTGAAGTGGGAGGTCCTATTTATAGAGTTTAGGCCAAAAAGATCATAAATATCCTCAAACAAAGATATTTGTTTAATTCCCGCCAGCTGTTTGTATGGCACCGTTGAGACCCAGCCGGGCCTCAAAACCCACGGCCGGGCCTAAAAACACAGGGTCAGGCTTAAAAAGCAACCCAGGAAAAGTTTTCATTGAGGCCCGGCTGGGTCTATTTAGTAGACCCGGTCGGGCTTCAAAAATCTGCATTTAGGCCCGAATTCAAACGGACATATCTCCCTCATCCAGACTCGGTTTTAGGTGATTCTTGAGTCTAAATTGAAGCCCTAGAAGTCTACTTTCCAATGGTGTGGCCTCAAATCTAAATTCTAAGTGTGCAAAGAGATATGCCTATTTTAGTATGGTTGCTCATTTCTATCTTAATCGGATTGATGTCTAACTTATTTCCCAATTAGTTTTCTTCCCTCCCCTCCTATTTTAAAGGTTTTTTTTTTTCAAAGAGTTCACCTTCCTTTCATTTATTTCCACTTTGTCCTTACTCGATTTACCGAAAAGTGCAATGTTTTAAACGAAATGCGAGACTCGGAATATCGTAGAAGCATTTGGAAAAATATTTTGAAAGGAGGGTTTTAAGGTCTAAAATAATTTGGCCAAAATAGGGTGCAAGGTTTGGGATTAGAGCTTGAATCCAAATTTCTTCGCTGAGAATTCAAAAGATTGCATAGTATAACTTTCATCATCGGGTGTTTGGAATAAAGCGCCCAAGTCTTAAGGGCAGTAAAAAATGGGTGTCTACAGGTTGCCTATTTTTGTTTAATGTAGTTGTTTAGTTTAGTTGTCAGTTAGTGATTTAGTTTTATTTTTATTTAGTGATTTAATTGGTTAGTGGTTTAGTTTTTGTTTTTATTTTTTGTATTTTTTATTTTATTTTATTTTCTTCTCTTTTCCTCTACTAACTTATTTATTTATTCCTTATATTTCATATTTGCGTTTGTCAAATTTTTTTTATGCTAGCTTAGTGTAAGTTAATTTAGGGTAGTATTAAAAAAAAAAAAAAAAACAATGGTGTGATGACAATGAGGTTTTGAGTGATTCGTGCATGCATGTGCTAGTTGATGAGTTTTGATATAATAGTTCCACGTTTTTTATTGTGTTGGTTGTATTATTTTGTGCAGGTATGGCTACATTGTCCCGCCGAGCATCTAAATGGCCTCGAAATGCCAATATCGCCGCTAGGGATGTGCCAATCGACATCTGGGCTAACAAACCAATTGCCTCAGACACACCCTTTGCTGTGGCCTTCTTCCAGTGCCACCAACCCACTACGTGGAGTGTGCAACAACTTGAAGACCAAGATCTACTGGGCATTTGCAATGCCACTGAACTAGCCTATCCTCGCATTGTGCGAGTCTTTTGTCAGAACATGTATATCAGTGATGAGGCCCCGGGAGCCCTTCTTTCCATTGTTGATGGGGTGGAGTTAGTGGTCACACCAACTTCCATTGTTGACATTATAAACTACTCCATGGACATTATCAATGCGAAGCAGTCCCCGGTGTTCACTTGGGAACTCATAGTCCCAGCATTGGTGACCGAATTCTATGAAGGGAGATAGGATGATGACAACAGAACTAGCATTCATCTTGCTAACTTACCACGCTGCCTCATCTTCCTTGATGTGGTTCTCAAGAAGAATGTCATACCTCTCGGCCACAAGGAAGAGTGGCGAGGGGACTTCCTCTGTACCTTGCATCAATTTGATTTCGGGTTTTGGGTCAACATCCCTTCATTGATCTTCAATCAAATGGCTTGTGTACTAAACAAAGTCAAATTGCGTAACACCCGAGGCAGTTCTATATGGGCCTTCCCCTTCGCTAAACTCATTATAGCACTCATCACAGGCCATGGGACTTACCCACTCAAACCCAATGAGGTTCAGCTTCCGCCGCCAACGTTTTATGCTAAAACCCAATGGCGCCAAACCATTGCTCGCCTGCCGCCTCCACTACTCCTCCCCGATGCCCCGACTAATCCTAATGATGTTCTGGTAGAGCCTGCCACCACACCAGCGCCATCGCCATTCCATATGACGTGCACGCAATATCAAGCTATTTTGTATAATCAAGCCGCTATTCAGCAATCTGTGGTTGATCTCTAGGCAGACTAACAGGCATATCGGGATTACTCGCAAATAGCATTTAACCAAGTTAATGCCCGTCAGCTCGAGTATCAGCAGTCAGTTGCATCTCTACAAACTAACTTCTACGCATACCAGGAGTTGAGCCAGCAACAGTTTGATCAGCTTGGCACTATGGTTCATGATGAGGCATTCGAGACTCGGACGCTGATGCATGCCTTATTTGAGTAGCATTTTCTACCACCGCTGGATCCAAATCAATGATATATGTTTTATTTTCTTTGTTTAATTTCTTTATTTTTATTTTGTTTTGTTTTATTTTTCTTTTCCTTTTATACTGTAAAGTAAAAAAAAAAAGTGCATGTGTGTGTATGTGTGTGTGTGTGTGTGTGTGTGTTTGGTTCGTCCCTGCCTCGCTAGATGTGCGCCTACACCTTATGGTAATATCCTCTCTCTCTCTCTCTCTCTCTCTCTCTCTCTCTCTTTCATTTTATTATCTACTTTACCATTGCTTACATTGAGGACAATGTTGTATTCCAGCTGGGACTGAGGGTATTTATAAAAACAATTCATGTTTGTACTTGCTACACTTGATTGCACCACTTCACTTGATGTTCACTTTTTACCACTACGGTGGCGATATAAGCATATGTTAATTGGGGAACACAGTGGACTTGGATGAAAAGGGTTTATTGGGTAAATACTCACATGTGATGTTTGCACTAAGAGAGTTGTTTGTGTTTGTGGTATTAGTACACTTGTCATGAGTATGCCTTGATTCACATAAACACACTTTCATAGTGGTGACCTTTCTATTCTAATCCCTGGTATACATCATTGATAATTGCTAGTGTTGTAGAAAAGAATAAATGAGTAGCCTTGATTCTCACAAAAAAAAATAATAATAATAAAAAAAATAAAATAATAATTAAAATTAAAATTAAAAAAATAATAAAAAATAAAAATTAGAAAAACTTGACTTGTTTGGGTTCGTAGCCTCTTTAACTCGAGTTATTAAGTCCGTAGGGGTGTCTCTACACCTAGTGTCCTAAAATTGTCTGGTTTGGGAGTCATTGACCCAATACTTGCTACATGGGTTAATTAGAAAGCTTAAGAGACCTAGACATTGCACAGTTAAGAAAAAATAAAGACTTGTTCGGGTTCATAGCTTTTTCAGCTCGAGTTATTAAGTCCGTAGGGGTGCCTTCACACCTTGTGCCCTAAAACTGTCTGGTTTGGGAGTCATTGGCCCAATGCTTGTTACATGGGTTGATTAGAAAGCTTAATGGATTAGGACATTGCACAGTCTTTCAAAAAAAAAAAAATTGAGAATCTTGGTTGTAAAAGTTTAGTTTTTTTTGTATATGTTGGGTGTTATTGTGAGTTACATTGGGCTATTATAGTGGATAGTTAACTAGTTATGTGGAATGCACTTACACTAAGGGCACTGATGATGTGTTTACTAGCATTCACAAGTACAGGGGACTTAACTTTTTTATTAACTGAATTGTGGTTCTTGCTCAATAGATTCCTTCAAGCTTGTCCACTGTGCCTTCAATGACTCATCATGTTTTAATATCACATTGCAGTTGGCACATAAATTAATTGATAGTTGGAGTAATGTGATTACTTATTGTTGTTGGGCAAATATGAATGTGTTGATGTTTGTGGGTATCATTTCTGGAAACCCTCACGAGACTATACTCGTCCACTTGGGGTAACCTTGTAGTTTAAAGGCTTGTTGTATATGCTAAATGCAATCGTGATCCCTACGAAAGTGGCTTAGAGTATATTCTTTTTCTTATTTCTATTGTTTTGCTTGAGGACTAGCAAAATGCAAGTTGGGCGATGTGATGTAGGTCGAAAGGTACCACATTGAGGCTGCTTAAGTTACATTTATAGTCTTTGAATTTTGTTTATACGGTAGAGATGATGTGTTTTGTGCACTTCTACAGATTTGGCAGGCAATACGCAAATTCAAGCAAAAACGTGGCACAAAAGCAGATTTTCTGTGCAAATAGTGAAAAGTCTCGGCCTGCCACCTCACAGCATGTATGGCCAAGCTCCACTGCACGTACGGCCCACCACCGCTCGAGCAGTGCACCTAGTGTTGCGTGCGTAAAAATTTAAGGCTCTTCTGCTGGGAATAAAAAGAAAAAAAAATAGCTGTAACCAGGTTCGAAAATATTCTAAGGAAAAGGGAGGCTAGGGTTTGAAGAGAGGGATTTCTCAAGCTTCAAGGGCACTTTTATGGGGGCTTCTTCCTCTTTCACCTCTTCTACCTCTTCTCACTCCTTCATGAGTGGCTAGTCTTCTAGTTTTAGGGTTTTGATGAAACCCTAGACATGTAAAGAGATTTTTCTTAGGCTTTGATTGTGAAATGGTTTGAATAACTGTATGGATGTTTTAGAAGTTTATAATAATTTTCATTTTCATCTCTTCAAGTATTTTATTGTTTGTGATTATTTAATACTTTCCATACATTAGTTTTCTTTGTGTTTGTATTCAAAGTATGAGACGAGTCATGCTTCGAGAGACGGGTCGTGTTGCTACTATAGTTTAAAGCAAACGACTAGTGCTACTTGGGATGATTTGTGCCTGTACGTTGAATGCAACAATCCTCTTGATCAATGTTTCAAGCTTGTAGTTGTGAAACATTATGTAGTTCAAACCGGATTGCAATTGATGGCCGATGTTAAGTCTTATTTATGTGGTTAGTGGTGAATTCTTTGCCCTAGAAATTTTTCAAAAATCAGTATCTCAAACCCTACTTCTAATTGTCAATTCAATTTTTCAATTTCATTGAATTCTCGTTTAGTCATGATATCCCTCAATCTTTTTATCAAAATTAATTTAGGAATTTAAAAATTAAATTAGTTTAATTTCCCGTTTGTTCCTGTGGATCGATACCTAGGCTTACTAATATTCTAAAGAATTTGGTATAGTTTAGCGTTTATTTTTGAAGTGTGAACCGACCCATCATGTAACTAAAAGTTGAACATGGAAATTTGTATTTTTAAGGTTATAGTTCAATGAGAAAGAGGGTATTGGATTAATGTTGTTGATTGGTGATAAAAGGTTTATAATTAATTATGTTCTGAGTAATGTCTCATCATTAACTATTTGGCGGTGTTACAATGAGCTTAACAGTTGTCAAATGAAGATTATATCATGGAATATGAGAGGGCTTGGAAGGTAAGAGAAAAGAAGAATAATCAAGAAGTTATTAAGGGGGGAAATGTTGACATGGTTCTGTTTCAAGAGACAAAAAGAGCATAAATTGATAAGAGATTTGTTAGGTCACTATGGCCTAATGAATTAATGGAGTACATAGTGGTGGATATTGAAGGCAGTGCGGGTGGATTGTTATGCATTTGGAAATCAGAAGTTTTTGCAATGAAAGACTGTTGTATCTCCAAGAGATTTGTTCTAATATCAGGTACAATTCACTCTAGCATTGATTGTGTTATTAGGAATATTTATGCACCTAATGAGGATATGGATATGAGGCAGATGTTGAGGGGGAGGGGGGGTGAGGTGTTGTATAAATTGAAAGAAGCATTCCCTAAGCCTTGGTGTTTAGGAGGTTACTTTAATGAAATCACTTCAATTGTAGAAAGAAAAGGATGTTTAAGGAGGGATAGGGATAGGACTAAGTTTGGGAACTTTATAAATAGTTTGGAATTACTAGATATTTCCATGCTAGGTAGACAGTATACATGTGGCAATTCTCAGAGTTGGACTAGAATTGATAGATTCTTGGTTAGCTCGGAATGATTGGAATGGTTCAAGATCAAAGTATAGCGATTACCTAGATTTCTCTCTGATCATTGCCCAATACTAATGATGGAGGATGAGAGAGATTGGGGTCCTAAACACTTCAGGTTCATAAATGCCTGGGTTTTACATCCATTATTCATCAAGGAGGTCACAAGAGTAGAGGAAGATACATAGGTGGGGGGGGGGGTGGGTATATTATTATGAGTAAGTTGAGAGCATTGAAATTGGCTTTGAAAAAATAGAATTTGAGGTGTTTGGGAATGTGGAAACAAAACTTAAAGAGGCTAAAGATGAGCTGCATGACCTAGACTTATCTGTAGAATCTAGAAACCTTAGTGAGGCTGAAGTTGCAAGAAGGAATGAGGTAAAAGGGCTAGTTTGGAAATACAGAAAAAGAAATGAATGGCTGTGGGTACAAAAATCAAGAATGGGTTGGGCATTAAAAAGGGACAACACACAAGGTTTTTTCATGTAATGGCATCAATGAAGCATAACAGGAATATGATTAATTCAATGAAAGTTAAGGATGTTATATTTGAAGAACCAATAGAAATCAAACAAGTAGTTTACAACCACTTCAAGAAACAGTTTGATGAACAATGGAGGTGCAGGCCCACCATTGGTAGGAAGTTTAAAAATGTAGATCACAACCAGGCCAATGGCATTTTGGAAAAAGAATTCACTGAGGCAGAGGTGTGCACAACAATAAAAGTGTATAATGAAAATAAAGCTTCAGAGCCTGATGGTTTTAACATGTCATGTTTTTAGAAGGGGTGGGAGGTAATGAAAGATAATATAATGAACTTCATGAAGGAATTCCATGGAAATAGCAGATTGGGGTATAGAGTGAACTGTTCTTTTGTGACTCTTATCCCAAAGAAAGATAGCCCATAATTTATTGCCGATTATAAACCAATTAACTTGATCAACTCTGTTTACAAAGTCCTATCCAAAGTATTAGCAAGCATATTTAAACAAGTGTTGCCAAAAGTGATTGATAAAGTCTAATTAGCTTTCTGGGGAGGCAAGAATATCATGGATAGGGTACTCATTGCTAATGAGGTTGTGGATTGGTGGAAGAAATCAAGAAAGAAGGGTATAATCCTTAAATTGGACTTTGAGCAAGCCTATGATTCTATAAACTAGAATTTCCTTCTTCAGATGTTAGCAAGCTTTGGGTTTAGGGCAAGATGAATAGGATGGGTGAATGAGTGCATTGCTTCAACTGGAGTGTCTGTAATAGGATGGATCTCCTCTTGATGAGTTCTGCCCTAAAAGAGGATTAAGGCAAGGCGATCCATTCTCACTTTTCTTTTTCTTTTTTTGAGTGAATAATTTCTTTTTTGGATGGGTAAGTCATAAATTAAAGACAAAAATTTACACATTTACAAGGGGCATATCACAGGTAATACAATAAATCTAATAGTACCCCCCAAAGAGAGAGAGAGAGAGAGAGAGAGAGAGAGAGAGAAGAGAGAGAGAGAGAGAGAGAGAGAGAGTAAAACGATATAAAAACAAAAATAACAACCGCGCAGTTTACCAGGGAACCAAAAGAAAAGCCCAAAATTTGCCTACATATCATTTTTGTCCCCAAATTACCCCTCCATCAAAGATAATATATGAGAATTTGAGGAATGAGTAATGCTAGGTATCATGAAAATAATCATGAAAGATTCTCCATCGTTAGATTATACACACAAAAAAAATATCACTAATCAAAAGATGAAAATTCCTCATGAAAAATTTCATGATATTTTTTTTATGATCCTTAGTATTATTCTAAAAGGAACTAGCTATACGCCCACCAAAGACTGATCATGATATGATAACTGCCCCACAAGCTTCCAATCTCTACCACAGATAAAACATGGAGTGTAATAAACATCTCTCTCCTCATGGCCGTGACATCCATAGCCACTCAACAAAAGCCATGCTGGAGAAAATGGTCTATCCCATGAAAGATCCGGATGGAGTCACATAAATCTCGCATAGTCAATAACCATAATGAATAGTCTAATAGAAGTATACCCAAAAACCTAAATTATAGAAGTACCCAAATTGTGCCCAGCAGATAGGCCCAAAATTATCAAGCCCAAACTACAAACCACTACCTCACTGTTATAGCTGGCAAACCAAAAAACCCATGAGGTAAAACCAAAAGTTTTTCAAATAGCAGAATTAATTCGGCAGCACCATCGGCCAAAACAGCCCAAAAGAATCCGTCAAATCCATAACAGTCATATGAGCCAGAAAATTGTGGGCCACGGAGCCCAACAAACGCACTAGACGGCCCCTTTCATGACAGCAATATGTTCTTTTTCAACATAACAAACGTGGTGGCCTATAACCCATCAGCCCAAACCTGAATTATATATTCAGCATCATATATACAGCTCAAAACGAAAAAAAAAAAAAAACCATGTGAATTGGCTGGCCTCACCGGTAGTGTCCGAGAACCAGAACACACCGCCGGCAACGCACCATTATCTAACCCACAGCAACGTACCACACCGGAGCTGCATATGAACCACATCCATAGCGATGGCCACGACGCACAATCAGTTAACTGCCGGGAAAAAAAACCAGTAGGTCGACGCCGACATCAAAAAACCAGACGCCGGAGTACCACTAGACCCAGACATCCACTTTCAAACTTCATACAGACTCGCTGGCGACATAGACTCACTGGGCTGACCTGCAACCACCATCCAGAACACCGGCGACACAATGAAACTTCATAGAACAAACACAACCACCACATTGGATGGAAAACTCCACCGTCATGGCCAGGAACCATCATTGTCCAATTGTGAACCCAAGAACAAGCTGAGACCATAGCCGAACTGTACGGGATAGACACCAACACCTGATCAAAGCATACAAAGTTCCGAATCAAACCGCTAGTTAAGGCACACCAATGAACGGCGACCCACCCTTGACGGGTCTCACACAAGCTTGATAAAATCTCTATAAAACCAATAACACAGAACCAACAACTAAGCACGATAAAAAATAGAGCCTCAACGTTTCCACTGCAAGAACAATGGAAACTTCATGAACACAGGTTGAAAATACACTCAATTATCTAAGGTGTAACCCCAAGTTGACCGAGAGAACCCCTCACTAGATTCAATCAACACTCACTCAAAATCAAAGAGGAGCTAACAGATTCACCATTGTTACATCTGGGAGAGCTTTCTCTCTCTATAATCTAGAGAGAGAAGCTCTACTTTCTTCCCTTTTTTTTCCACCACTCTTAACTCTCTCACTTTTCTTGTTTAATGTTGTAGCTGAAGGGCTTAATATATTGTTAAAGAGTGCAAAGGAAATGGGGATTATCAAAGGAGTGGAAGAAATGGAGATTATCAAAGGAGTGGAAGTGGGTCATGGAGGGCTTAATGTACCTCATCTTCAATATGCAGATAACACTATAATCATGTGTGATGCGCGGTGGTCTGAAGTTATTGCCATTAAAAGAATCTTAAGGTGCTTTGCAGTGGTGTCTGGACTTGGGATAAATTTTCATTGCTTTGCAGTGGTGTCTGGACTTAGGATAAATTTTCATAAAAGTGTGGTATGTGGAGTGGGTGTGGATGATGAATTGGTGTTGGATTTTGCAGCTAAACTTAAATTTCTAAGTTAAAAACTGCCTTTCAAATATCTTGGTCTACCACTTGGTGCTAACCCAAGCCAAAAACAATCTTGGAAACCAACCATTGATAACTTTAAGAAAAGGCTTTCAGGATGAAAAAAAAAAAAAATGTTGTCATTTGCAGGAAGAGTAGTTCTTATTAAATCTATTCTGTCCTCATTGCCCATTTACTACATGTCATTATTCAAGATTCCTGAAAATGTTGCTAAGGAACTTGGTAGGATACAAGCAAATTTTGCCATGGGGAGGCATAGAAGTTAGAAGGAAAATTCATTTAATAAAATGGAAGAAAGTTACAAGGAATAATCAGACTTGCAAATCAGTATATGTTATTCAAATGGTGGTGAAGGTTTGCTTTGGAAGATGAAGCACTACGGAAAGCAACTGTGTGTAGCAAGTATGGATCTACTGGAGGGAAATGGTTGCCATCAACCAATGAAATTGGATCAACTTCTAAGATTTGGAGGGATATTGTGGATGTGGCACACTCTAACCCAAGATTATACACATTCTTTTTGGAGAATATGGGGATCACAATAGGGAATGGAAGGAGACACTACAGGAAATGAGGCAATTAATGGCGTTTAATTAAAGGCGTTTTATAAAACGTCACGTTTGCTAATTTTTAACGGCGTTTTGTAATCGTCGCATATTTTTTAAAACCAAAACGGCACCGTTTCTAATTGAAGGTGTTTAAAAGCGCCTCCGAATGCTGTAGGTACACGCGCCCCTTTATGAAACCCTTATTTTTGCATCTGAGTGCAAATTTCGCGCACATCTCTCTCTCTCTCAGCGACGAAGAAGACGGAGGAGAACAATCGGCTGTTCTTGAAGCTTGAATATATAACACTGAGTCTTAGCTTGAATACGCGCACATCTCTCTCTCTCTCAATCCTTATACGCACACATTTCTTCATCGAAGCTCCATCTGCACCTGCGATTTCGAAGATTCAGAGCGATTTCGAAGCGATTTCGAAGATTCAGATCGATGTCGAGATTCAGAGCGATTTCGAAGCTCCATCGCCACCGTCATCTGCACCGGCGAGGTAGCGAGCTCCACCATCTCTCTGTCTCTCTCTCTCTCTAGATCTATGAAATCAATGTTTTGAAGGCATTCTTACTTGAACCTCATTTGCAGAGATTCAGAGAGAGGCATTCTGACTTGATCCTCATTTACTGAACTTTAATCGATACTCTCTCTCTCTCTCTCTCTCTCTCTCTCTCTCTCTCTATTTCTTTCGAATTTTACTGCATGTATAACATTTGTATACATCAATATGTGTGTTTGTTGAATTGTTGAATTGATCTGTTAGGTTCTTTTTTGAACTGAAAGAAACTTCTACACTAATTTTCATACGACAATTTGGATAAATAGGACACAATATTGGGCCAAAAAAGATGATAGTTCAACAAAAATTTAACCGTAATTGTGAATCAATATTCTGGAAATACATATTAGATCACTGAGCTACAAAACAAACATTTGTTTGCCTGTGTTCATGTAATTACCTATATATTCACCATTTACAAATGCAACCATTGGTGGCCAAGGTTTGCTATTTGTAGGACTGGGTTAATATCAGAACGCATTGGTAAGTCACGGCAATCAAAACGTATACTGCAAGATGAATTCAAAAAACATGTCAGATCTGTGGAAAGTTTAGAAAGAAAATTGTGAAAGTTGAGTAAGATATGATTACCTGGTGTTGTACCAAGCATAGTCTGAGGTATCTTTAGTCAAGCTATAGAGCTCCAATGGAGACTTGCTTTTTACTGGTAATTGGTGTATGTTTGGAATACTTTCTTGGGACATTTCCCATTTAAGATTTTGTGCATTGTTTGATGGATGGAAATTCCTTGCATAAATATGTGTAGGAAGCTGAGTGTCATTAGCAACATATGAAAACAAAAGTTTGAAGAGAGGACTATCATTACAAATTTTGGAAGTACAGATACACAGTTGAAGTGTGTGGTTTTTTTTTTTTTAGAAGGGCACAGTTGGGGTGTTAATTAGGCAGTTTGGGCAAATTAAAGTTCGAGTTTGAAATTTGACCATAAATGGTCCAATTATAGTATGTTTTAAAATCTTAGCTCACAAGCAAATGGAAGTCAAGGTTTAGGACTTCCAGACTTGTATTGAATAATCTAATCCTATATGCTACTAGTGTGTCTTGTTTTTGCTTTTTGTCATAATTGGCTTCTCATAACTAAGTATTATTATTTGGATTAAAGACCCAGGATAACAATGACATCTTAGCCTATTGGTTGTCCAATTCCTCGACTCTTCTGCTGCTACTCAGCGTACATTGAAAGCAAGTGGTGCTGCTGGAATGGCTCCTCAGCGCCGTCGATCATCCTCGGCTACTCTGTTTGGAAGGATGACACAGGTAATTTAAAGTTCCCATTTGAATTTCCATGTCTGTCATCAAATGAAGTTTTAGTCCTTTCGTTAGTTCAGGTGTTTGCTATTTTTTTTATTTATAGAGTTTCCGAGGAACTCCGCAAGGAGTTAATCTTTCTTTTGTAAATGGTGGCCTGACTGGTGGAGCAGAAACTTTACACCAAGTTGAAGCCAAAAACCCAGCTTTGCTTTTCAAGCAGTAACTTACAGCATTTGTAGAAAAGATTTATGGAATGATTTGAGATAACCTTAAGAAAGAGATTTTTCCATTGCTTGGGTTGTGTATCCAGGTAATTGAATTTGTTCGATTCTTAAATTACCAGGCACAATTTATTGTAAAAGGAGGAATGAAATTCTTTATTCTATGGGTTATTTTATTAATTTACTTGGTAAATTATTTCTGTATAAAATTTATTAATAAAACACTTGAGCTAGATAGAGTCATTTTCATGGAATCAAGATTTTGAAAACCGGACTAGACTGGCCAGTTCAACCGGTTGAACAGTTGACCGGGTGAGGCTCCAGTCCAGTCAACTCTCTTAAATCGTTCAAGGACAAAAACCGGCGTATTTGTGGAGAACCGTTTGAACTATAAACTGACTTCAATAAGACAAGATTGCGGTTAAAATAGAAGCAATTGAATGTTTTGTTTGAGTATGTTGCTAATATTACCTTTCTGTTATATTTACCTTTTGTGTTTACAAAGGTTGAAATTCTGTTATGTTTCGAAGTAAGCAACATTGAGTTCAATATACTACTATTACTACATAATCAACAAATATTGAAGGAAAACTGCTCTTTTGATTTTGATTGTTCAATCAATTTGTATTTGGAATCTTGAATTTTAATCCCTAAACTCTCTAGTTACTAATGTATATAGTAATTTTGTTGGTTGGAAAATTACAATTTTAAATCTTCTTATTTCCGCTAATGAATCCCCCTTTGTGCAGATTAACTTGTGCAGGAAGGTCTTAAATACATGTTTCAAGATAAAGGCCTTGTAACTGTGAGTTGTGAAGTCTTTAACTCAGTGTATTATGTTACATGGACACTTCTAAACATATGGCTGGAGTAAGGATATGGGCTGTGTGTCCGACATGTCCAGTCAAAACTGGGGCCAACAAGCATGTTTAGTTATGCAAATTTACTGCGTAATTAATTGATAGACCTCCCTTATTATGTTTCTTTGTGACATGATTGCTTTAGAGCAAGTGAAGTGCCATCTTGAAGAAAAGTCACCATTCCACCTTAGGAAATAAAACAGGAATACTAAGAAATTGTTTTTTATTTTTTCATTTTCTGTTGCTTTTACACTGTCTTACATAAAGTCAGTATTCTACCTTGAGAAGTAAGAGAAACATGCCAAGAAATTTGGGAGTTTAGATGTATAATATCCACACTTGATAGGGGGACTTGAGTCTATGTAACATGACTAGTGTATATAACATCACTTCAGATTTGGTGATATTTTAATTAATTTTACTGTGTGCTTCTTGGCTTATCAGGTATGGTCTGCTCCAAATTATTGTTATCGCTGTGGTAATGTAGCTTCAATATTGAGCTTCAATGAGAATATGGTACTGCCACTAAACTTTTCACTCTTTTAACTTGGTTGTGGCTTTTTGGCTCATTTATATAGATTTGATTAATTGAATTTTCTATGGGTGCTGTGTTTTACCCCTTTGTCTGTTAGGAGAGAGAGGTGAAGTTCTTCACTGAAACAGAGGAAAACAACCAGATGAGAGGCCCCAGAACTGGAGTGCCTTATTTCTTATGAGTGAGGATTTGTTTGAAGTTTGATGCACTGCTGTTTTCATTGTGGGGGGGGGGGGGGAGGGGGGAGAGAGAAAGAAGATATGGACAGATGTTTTCCTTAGAGAATCCCTGAAAAAGATTACATGAATATTCTTGCAACATGGAATACATTCAAGCTTTTGTTCCTAACCTGCTCTGCTTTTAAATAGCTTGTTTGTGTTGTAAACGCCTACTTTTCCTTTTTCGTTGCTTCTGTTTTAGTTTATTATACATTTTTTAAAAATCTTTTATCTAGTTTGTGAGTTTATTTGGAATCCGATAAGCTTACAGTTAGTAGCTGGCCAGTGCTAGATCAGATGATTTGGAAATTTGAGAGATTAAATCTATATTCCTCATTGAGTTAAGACATTTTATTTCGGATTGACTATTGAGTGAGTTCATTCTCTCGTCTCTACTTGTAGCATCCATTCTAGGGGAACCTACATGGATCTCAAACGCCACACCAGAAGGCTAAATAGGTAAGTTTCTTCGAAGGGCTATCAGTCCACCAGCAGCAGGCCAGTAAAAATTTAAGGTTGTGTTTGGATGTGCAGAATCATTTTATTGTTTGGTGGTTATTGTTTGGTGCTAAATAGGTAAGTTTCGTAGTATGCCTCCTCACAGTTGCAAGGCCTTTATCTTGAAACATGTATTTAAGACCTTCCTGCACAAGTTGATGGCTCCTTGTTTGTGTAAACTCATCAGGATTGGCTGGGCAGGGCTACTAATTGGGCTAAATTCAGTGCAACAGCAGGGCTAGGTGTTATTCACAGAGGCCACCTGCAACAGGGCAGATCGCTGATGGCCCCTTACTTGCCACAGAGTGGGGCTGGTGGTGGTGGTAGTCCATACTCTGAAGGCGGTGCTCTCTATGCCCTAGGCTTGATTCATGCAAACCATGGGGAGGGTATCAAACAATTTCTTCGTGATAGCCTATGCAGTACCAACGTAGAGGTGCTTGCTCTCTATAATCTATTGTTCGGTTACTTTTGTGCACCATGAATTTCTGTTATAATAGTCATAATATACTGCATTATGCCATATGTATGATTTGCCTTCAAACTCTTTGGTGCAGAAATAGTGGAATACAGTTACAGGAGAATGAAAGACCCTTAAAAAAAGAAGAAAAAAATTGACAACATCATCAACTTTTACCGTGATGTGAAAGGGGCCTATATCTATAAATTTTAATGTGATTAATAATTTTCGGCTTCCATATTAGTAACGATGAAGTGTATGCCCTTTGCTTGGTCCACAAAGACACAGAAGAAAAGAAAATGCAAATGGATTTGTGAAATTTTAATTCAGTCTTTGTCTTAGAGTAGGGAAGAAATTACAAAAGAAATCAATTTTCCTTTTTTTTTTTTCTCCTTTTTTTTCCCTGTCCCCTGCATTTGTAAGAATGAAACAAGGTATTAAATATGTATAGGAAGTAAATTTAAAATTTTGATTCTTGTTGTTGAATTGTTTTTCAGTTACTGCTTGTACAACCCCTTTTCCTGTAGTTTGTTTTCGGTGTACACAGTTCATTCATTCAGCAACTTTCTATTTTTTGTGTTATCTAATTGTTGTGTCTATTATTGAGTGCTTGAAATATGTAGCCTGTGGGGTTTGCCACTCTGATCTTCACGTAATCAAAGGTGAACTTCCATTTGCTAGCCCTTGTGTTGTGGGTCATGAGATCACAGGTGAGGTGGTTGAGCATGGGCCCCTCACGGACACCAAAATCATTGAAAGGTTTACTTAAATTTTCTTTGAAAGATATGCTGTAATTAATCATGATTCACTAAGAACTCCCAAAATGATGGACTGGTCCTCAACATGGATAACAGGATTAGTTTTGCCTTGATTCTTCAGATTTCCAGTCGGAGCTCATGTGGTTGGAGCTTTCATAATGCCTTGCGATAGCTGTTTCTTTTGTAATAAGGTGATTAAATCAACTGATTCCTCAACTTTGCTTTTCCTTGATCTTATTTTGTCTCTGACATTGTGACTTGCTGGTGTCGATAATATAATACATGGTATCAATCTTATATAGTAAGTTTTTTGAGTGAATACAGGGTCAAGATGACTTATGCGAGGATTTCTTCGCTTATAACCGTGCAAAAGGAACCCTTTATGATGGAGAAACCCGCTTGTTCCTCCGCAATAGTGGTAACTGTTTCGTTACCACTTACAATTTACTTCATCTTAATATGAACTTGAATACTCAATTTTCAACACATTCTAATTGAGCACTTTTAGTTTTCATTATGTAATTTTTCCTTTTGGATATTCTGTTTGTGTTAGGCATGTTGATTTCTCGACAGAGTAGTTTTAGTTACTCGTCATATAAATGCTGGCCTCTTCTTACATGTGAAACTCAGCAGGGTTGAGTGGCCTCTTCTAAAGCCAAATCTTCTGTGATGAGCCTTTTCCACCTATATATTGACTTTATTTTTTTTATTTTATTATTGGATAAGTATTTTGACTTTCTTTATATGTCTCACCAATACATCCTATATGTAATTTCTTTTTTTAAAGAAAAAAAACTTATGTTCCACTCACTATCTGGGGGATCCATCTATTTGACACTGATTTCCTTTGGTTCTTTTCTTACTTCTGTTTCAACTTTGATGACTGCTTAAGTTTATTGATTCCTTTGTCATTTCCGCAGGCAAACCTGTATATATGTATAGCATGGGTGGCCTTGCTGATTTTTGTGTCGTGCCAGCACATGGTTTGTGCATTCTACCCAACACAGTGCCGTATGTAGAATCTGCTATTTTGGGATGTGTAGTTTTCCTGTATATATGTATAGCATGGGTGTTTTGGTTCACTTTTTTCTTTTATTTTTTGTGTTAAATGGGGGAGGGAGTGGTGAGAGAGAGAGAGAGAGAGAGAGAGAGAGAGAGAGAGAGAGAGAGAGAGAAGAGAGTAATATTATTTTGTGGCTTTGTATACAAAGTAGTAATTAATTTTTTGGTTGAGAATTGTGAATACAATTTTTGGGGGTAATATTAAAATATCATTTGTGGATAAGTTATTTTGTGGGTAATGGTGATTGGTGAATGGGAAAGTGAATTAATGATGCATTTGCTATTTGAATGTAAGTTATTATTTCATATTAGTGTTATTTATTTTTATTATATGTATTTTTTTAGTTTAATCACATAAATTAGTACAATTTCAAAAAAAAAAAAAAAAGAAGAGATATCACGGCGTTTTTTTAAAAACGCCACTTAAATCAAAATATTAACGGCTAGATTTTTAAAAAAGATATTACGGCGTTTAAAAAATGTCGCTAAATATCATAATGACGTCATCGTATTGTCAAGTAAGACATTTAGCGGCGTTTTTAAAAACGCCGCCTATACTAATATAATGACGTTTTTAAAACATCATGAAGTTATAGCGACGGCCGCGTCCTCGGCGCTTGATGCTAAACGTCGCAAAAAGAATTAGCAACGTTTTTAACACTTATAGAGGCGTTTTTTAAACGCCGCTAAAAGCTGAATTTCCTGCAGTAAGAATAGTGTTTTGGGTTGGTATTTGGAAGAGGGATTCAAGTCTTTGTACACAGTTTCCTAGACTTTATTAGTTGTGCACAAGAAATGAGGTTTCTTTAAGTGTGCAGATTTCAAGAATGGATAGCTTAAATATGTGGTGTTTTAGTTTTAGAAGAAATCATCATGCTTAGAAAGAAGGTGAGGTGATGAAACTCACTTGTAACGTCTCGAAATAATTACAATAATTCATCTACAATATTCAATTTATGACAGCAACAATAATAAGGTTATCTTCCATTAATTCAATATGATATACAAAAGAGAAACATATGCATCATACATTTATGAAGTCTAACCCTGAATATATAACATATGTTGACAGTTAAAGGAGAGGAAGGAAGATAAATAGATAAAAATACCTTGAGGGCTTATATATTTCCAAGACGAGGCTTGGTTATAACAAAAGTGAATTTTAAATCAAATACATTTAAGTCCTTGGCTATACATAACAACCACAAAAAAGAAGCTTTTGCTCCAGATCCTCCCAAACTAATGTCTTAGCAGAGACATATCATTACCACCTGAAATGTTTTTCCTATATAGGATGAGCCTAGTAAAGATAATCTAACACAATATATGGATCTTAATAAAGATATAAGTATAGTAAGCACATACAATGCCCGTGATAAAATCATTTATAACTCTTGCACAAAATCATGCTATGTTGAACTCATATTCAATCCATGTTATCTCAATTCACGAGTCCTTTCCATTCTATTCAGACAACCCAACTGAGGATACAACTCAGTGGGTCTTTAATCAATACAGTCATCATACAAAACACTTTCGTTTGCCATTTTACGGATATTTCGTCCCCACCCATGTAAATTCATAGTTTTCGGGACTTTCATCCTGGACACTCCGGCCAACTTAATTTTAACGGAGTACATCCCCTTTCTCCTCTCAAATATGGAGTACATCCCCTTTATTCTCCTAAACATCATACATGTGCAACGTATTTAAGATGTGACAAGGCTCAATATAAATGTATGAGAAAATTAGTTTCAATTCACCTAATTCTCATGCAATTTCTACAAAAATCATAGCTATCCTTCACTGATAGCCCAAAACAAATATTTCTAAACAGACATACAAATTTCATTAAAGATATAGTTTTTCAAAATCTCAAAATGGGAGTGATAATACATATCCAACTCTACCTTTATCATTATCATCATTTCAATTTCACAATTTTCATATCAATTCCATTTTCTCTTTACAATCTCAAACATTCACATTTTTGGACGAAAACCCCTATTTTACATTTTGATTCCATACCCTAGGTTTTTGACAAAAACCCCCAAAACCCCATAATCTTTTGGAATAGAAAATCGCTAAGGTAAAACCCATAGAAGAGTGTAGAAAATCCCTATCTCAAACTTAGAAGACGGAGAAGGAAGAAAAGCAAAAAAGTTGATGGCGACGAAACAACGATTTGCTCCGATCAAAATGAAGCTCTTGACAAGCTCTACACTTAATCTCAAAAGAGCAAGGTGAGGAGATGCTTCCAAGTGAGTAGATCTAAAGATCTTTGAACGAAAAAGTGATTTGTGAGTGAGAGAGAGAAACAACGATTTGCTCCGATCAAAATGAAGCTCTTGACAAGCTCTACACTTAATCTCAAAAGAGCAAGGTGAGGAGATGCTTCCAAGTGAGTAGATCTAAAGATCTTGGAACGAAAAAGTGATTTGTGAGTGAGAGAGAGAGAGAGAGAGAGAGAGAGAGAGTGTGTGTGTGTGTGTGTCATGGTTTAGAGAGGGGAAAGAGAAGATAAAGTGAAGAAAAGGTTAAGTGAGGGATTTATTTATAGTGCTAGGTCAAAGTGAAATAAAGTCTCAAAGTCCACTCAAAAGAACAAGTCAAAATCCCTAAGACGTAGGGCCCAAAACCGACTAAAAATCTGGAAAAGAACTAACAGGCGTCAACCCTTCCCAGACAGGTGTCAACCCTTCAGGAAGAAATGAAGAAAAACAATGCTGGCAGCAACCAAGGTGTCGACCCTTGGACCCAAACTGTCGACACTAAATTTCAGCAACCAAACCCAGATTCAACAATAGACAAGGGTCAATCCTTCCCAGACTGGTGTCGACCCTTGAGGCCAACAACAAAAGACAAGTGTCGACACCTCCAAGGCTAGTGTTGACACTAAATTCAGTAGCTATTCCAAGAACACAGCAGTAAGATGGTGTCAACCCTTCGAGCTTAACAAAGCAAAGATAAGAGGGCAGTGTCGACCCCAACAAGGGTGGTGTCACCCTCGAAGTGAAAACCAAAAATGAAGAGAAAAGAACGGCCATCACAAATATGGTTTCCTGAATTCAAAAAAAATATAAATGGATCGGGTCTAAGCCCGGATCGCTATACACTAATATGTGTGTGTTTGCAAATTTGAAATGGAATCATTAAATCATACTTTGTTGTTCTGCCCTTTTGTGTGGTAGGTTTGGGTATACATAGTAGATTGGTAGGGGCTGTCTTGGGTAACACCATGTTTAGTTGAGTGCTTGCTACAATGGTGGATGAGCTGGAATTTCAAAAAGAAGGAAAGACAGATTTGGAGAGCTATACCTTTAGATGTAATTTGGGCGATTTGGAAAAGTAGAAATGATTGCATTTTTTTTATAAGCAACCAATTTTAGCAGAAGTATACGAGCTAATTAAAGTAAGGTTAGCACTTTGGTTGAAATCATATGTTCTAGGCTGCTCTTATTCTATTAATGATATTGTGAGGAATATCCAGTTAGTGATAAGATGCATCTAACAAGAAGTGTGGTGAGCTGCTACTTAGATTGGTGACAATAATAGGATATGATGGACGCTTATCCGTGGGCTGCTCTGTTTGCTTATTTAGGTGGCTCTTGGCTATGTTTTCTTTTGAAATTTGTTGGTCTTTGGTTGTTCTCTTTTTAGTTGGTCTCTCACCAACTCCTGATGGTGTGGTAGCATATGATTGGGAGGGTGTCTTGGTGCCAACCTAATTGGAATTGAGATGTTCCACTATGATGCTCTTTGCACTTATCTATTTCCTTTATTAATGTAATATTTTCAAATGTTTATAAATAAAGTTTTTTCTTTTGTTGATCAATATATATATATATATAAGTAATATGTGACACATTCTAATGCTTTATATATATTTTTTTTCTAAAAGAGCCACATTAGCCTTGCTTATCTATTTACATACATTTTTATCTATTTTTTCACAAACCCCAATTTTAATTACATTACTTCTCTCAAAAACCCAATTTGAGTTTCATTTGAAATCTAATTACAACATCTATATGGATTATACTTTGAAAATCTTTGTTTACCAAAAAAAATAAAATAAAAAAGAAACTTTGAAAATCTTCCCTATATCATTCTATACAATCACAACTCACTGATTATACTTTGAAAATCTTCACTATATCATTTTATGCACTCACAAAACCTACACAATTATTGGACTCCCCATTTCTTCTCTTCACCCTCCACGATCTTCTCTCTCTTCCCTGTAAGTCCTCTCTCTCTCTCTCTCTCTCTCTCTCTCTCTCTCTCTCTCTCTCCATACACCTTTTGTATTTTTCCATTCAACTCTTAATTGCTTCTTGGTTGATTTTTTATATGTTTTTTTAAAGCAAGAAAAAAACGATAAAAAAATATTGGGTAAATTACACTGACCTCCCCTGAGATTTTAATAATTACAGTAAACACCCTTACTTTACTTGACATTATCCATATTCTCCCATTTTGTCAAACTGGAACAAACGGTGTTACTTTCCTATAGTGAATGACCTTATTACCCTTCCTTTTGACCACAAAAAGACATCTCCTTTGTTTACGTCAGACAGTAATTAAATTATGAATTATTTTTAGGATTTATTTTTTTTAAATATTAAAAAATGTTTAAGAATATTTTATTTTATTTTATTTTTTAAATATTTTAATTTTTTAATTTTAATATTTTAAACTCAAAACACAACTACACACTCAAATTGTAACTAAACACATAACTCAAAACTCAATTCAAAATTTATTTTCAAATCTCATAACCAAACACATAACTCTAAACTTCACATTACTTTCAAAACTCTACACTCAAATAGTAACCAAATACATAACAAAAAAATGAAAATATTTAAAAATATATTTGTAAAATAAAATAAAATTTATATATTTAAAATAAAAAAATAAAATTTTTCAAAAATTTTAATATTTAAAATTTTTTTAAAAAATACAACACATAAATGTATGAAATATAGTGCACATTAAAATAAATAAATAAATATTTAAAATATAATATATTTACCCTAAAAAAATAAATCCAAAACATTTCAAAATATAACTCAAAACTCTTTTCAAAACTTATGACCAAACAAATTTTTTCTTTTCAAAACTCAATTCAAAACTCATAAATCAAAATATGACCCCACACTCAAATCATGATTCTAGAAATAATTTAAAAAAATAAAATAATTTTTAAATTTTTTTTTTCTTTTAAAATAGAGTTTTGGAAAAAGTTTGGTTTTGAATTTTGAATTTTGAAAAGAGTTTTGAATTGAGTTTTAAGTTGTATGTTTGGTTATGAATTTTGAAAAAATTTTTGAATTGAGTTTTGAATAGTTTTGAGTTGTGAATTTGGTTATGAGTTTTGAAAAGATTTTTGAAAATTCTAATTGGAATTGTGATTTTAAAAGAGAACCAAACATGTTTCTTTGTTATTGTTTGGCTAAATAATTGTTCATGCCACCTCACCGTAAACTAAAATTTTGATTGAGTAATACTATAAAATAAATAAATAAGAACAAATTTTAAAGATAAATTTTAATAGTTGTGGATAACCGACCCGTTGTTGTGTTTTTAAATAAAAGGTTGCAATCGAATTGAAAAAAAAAAAAAAAACTATTATGGATATTCGGCCGGCCGTATAGGGGATGACTGGCCAACATTTGGTATTGGTATACATAGATGGGTTGAGGACACTTGAGGGCATTAATGGCATTTTACTGTTTAACCTTGATGACATCAGCAGGTTCTGTAAAGCAAGTAAACGGAAGTCAAAAAATGAGGAAATCTGGACAATGTCAGGTAAAGTAGGAGAGGTTATTGTAATTATTGAAACCAGAGGAGATGTTCCTATATTTGTTAGAAACCTCAAGGGAGGTCAGTGCAATTTACCCAAAAATATTCTATACAAAGTTTTGGGTTTCAACTTTTCTACGTTAGGGCTCAAACCTAAATGAGTTACTAAATTGGTCGCTGATGGTCTTTAAATTATTACTGTGTTTAAAGTCTCACAAAATGTCTTTAATTTTTGTGGATTTTTTTGCATTTGTAAGTGAGATTAAGCTCTGAATCTACCACTCAAACTGTTAATTTTTCTAGGTTATGTATCTACATTGATTTTTTAGAGGCTTTTTAGCCATATGAAAAACAAAGAAAGAAATAGAGAGAGATTATGATGAGAGAGGAAATTGAAGGTAGCATCTCCAAACCACATTTGTTTTCCGAGAAAACAATTATGAAAAAAATGGTGTAGCACTCCATGCTTCTTGGTATAATGAAATTGTGACGCCCCCAAAATAATTACCAAAAACCAACTCCAAACACTAGCATAATGCGATATAGATAAATAAGAAGCTTTCATTAATCAGAGTTAATATACAAAAGGTGACACATGAGATATACATTCATAAATCATTCATCCTGAATCTACAACAAGTGTTACAAGGCGTAATAAAGAATGAAAGTTGAAAATATATTTATATGCCCTAAAGGCTTACATCTTTCCAAGACCATCTTTGGTTACAACAAAATGAGTCATAAGCTCAGTACAATTAAAGCCCTAGGCTCGTACCAAAAGTAAATACAAAATAAACAAAATTGAGCCTTCAGCTCCACAATCCTCCTAAGCTAAGTCCTTGGCGGAGGCATATCACCAGCACCTGAAAATATTTTTCCCAAATAATGTGAGCCAAAACTTAGTAGAAACAATCTAACACAATATACAAATCTTTACAAAGATATAAGTATAATGTGAATGTAATCATTCATAATTTACAAGATCATAACATGTGTAGCTCGACTTTTCACACTCCTTTCGGAAGATGAATAAGCCCTATAGTATCGGACTTCTGTGGTTCTGAATTCGATTGCACAAAGTGCAATGTGAAACAGTGAAAACACAAAAGAGTCCAAATCCGGCAATTCTTTTGGAAAATCAATGTTTGAATCAACTGCCAAAAATGGACTGCTTTGACAGATTTCAGAGTTGTCACCTAAATATTTTTGAGAAATTTAGGAAACCCGAGACTCGTGCCAAAGGCCACTTATCTGTCATCACCAAAGTGTCTCGACTCGGGAACTTAGGTACGAGAGGGGAAGGTCATAAATTGAGCATCCTACTCGCCCGATCAAAGATCGGCCTCTACTAATCATGATGTAATTTTTATTTACGTTATATGCTCTTGTTTTGATTTATTAGCTATGTTTACTATGTGACGCACACAAGTATAGACTAATTTGCAAGGATTGAAACATTTGATTTCATGTTTGTTTTTTTGAAAAGAGTTTGTGAATATGCCACTTGAAAAAGTGGGCTTAAAAAAAATGGACATTAATCAAACTATCCCAATTCAAGCAACTAGCCTTCATCCACAGGCATTCAAACAATTATATCATTTAAGTAATTAGCCTCATGGAAGTATGCTTGGACATGGTAACAACCACACTCATGCGATATGCTAAAACTCAAAATTACTCACTTAGTACTCCAAGCCAAAACAAATCAAAATAATTAGAAAAATATGCATGCTCCTAATTAATGCAATATGACTTAATGCAACGCACACATTATGTAATTGATAGGCTCAGCTATGAGCATGGCATATGATTCCATTCAAGACATGCGATAAAGCATATATTCAAGTAATAATTTTGAACATTGATATTGGGTTAGTATGATGAGCTGAACCTTGGATGCGCACATGGCAATGGATACAATGCATAAGAATGCTAATTTGAAAAATGATGTTCTTATACTAACCATCGTAAGCAAGTAAGTAAAAGAGCAAAAGACATGGGGTTAGAAGATGTGGGGGCATATTTTTGTGAATGACAGCATGTGGCCGAGGTTACGCTGACGTGTTAGCTAGAGTACCACGTGCTTGGTCATGTGCGAGATGATCTCGGCTAGGCCAAGGTTATATTCAGAGATATCGGAATCCTAGATGAGCGGATAAGGGACAGGAGTCCTAGAATGGGGAGAACCTCAGTCTGGATATATATAAAGCTCTTAGGGAGTTTATCTTTATCTAACTAGGAGTCCAAGATGAGCATTGAGCAAAAGTCCATTGAAGCTAGGCTTCTACAAGGATCAGGTTAGTGCTGGCTATAAAAGTGAGGCACTCTCGTGGGTCTAAGGTATGCTTTTTAGGCTCTGTCTACTGAGTTAAGCACTATTGGCTATCTTTGAGAGATAATTATTGACTTGATCGTCGGAGTGCCTCCAGGTGGATGAACCATCGCCGGATTCTTATCTTTCTGTAACAGGTTGTTCGGACTTATTCTATCCTGCCGGTACTCTCCTGCTGAGTTTCCCTGTTTGGTTGTGTGGTCAAAAATTAACACCTACAATTTGGCACCATTTGTGGGAACATAAGGAGAATAGATGGCCAACGATAGACAGAAAGAGAAGATTGGAGACGATATCCCTAGTGGGAGTGGTAAACATGGCGATCCTAACATGGAAGAGGAGAACCTTAATGAAGGACAACGGGATCAGAATCCCGGGAAAAAGGACGTCGGCCAAGAGGGAGACCCACCGAAGAAAGCAGGCCGAGCCGAGTGCTATAACGGAAGCGACCTCCAGGTATGGAAAGATAGATGCCTGAGGAGGGACGACAAGATGAAAGGAATGGCAAACAAGTTGGCAAATCTACAATCGGTTGTCAACTTCATGATGCAGAACAACATCATGCAACCATCATTTCCATTAAAGGACACGCCGATTCCTGCAGCCAAGAACCACTCCCAGAAAGGGGGGGGGGGCAAAAAGCAGTCCCAGCGGCCCCTTAGCATGACAGAACGAAGGAGCATTCACATCAGCCTTCTAGGGAAGTCGGGTGAGGAGAGTCAGTAAGAGAAGAGTCTCAAAAGACACCTCGTACAAAAGGAACCTATGTCAGGGAACATCGGCATGTTCAGGGGAAGGAACTTTGTTTTGACATGGCGAATGAAGAGAAGTCCAAGAGGACTCATAACGACGCCGGGAGCAGCGCACCAAAAAGGCTGAAATCCGTTGACAGCCGAGCTTTTGGTTGGACCAAGGAGGATTTGAAGGACTACCTCCAGAGGAAGCGGTAGAATGTCGAAGTCACATCTCCGGTCAAGCCGAGAACACCATTCTTAGTAGAGTTGGATAAATTCGAGGCCCCAAAAAGGTTCCATATGCCAAGGTTCCATATATATGACGGTAAGTCCGATCCAAACTTTCACGTTGACTTATATTTGAATTCAATGGCATTGTCTACTGGGAACAAACCGTTGCTCTGCAAGGTGTTCCCTTCATCCTTTGGGAAAATTGCATCAGATTGGTTTCACAAGTTGCCGAAAGGAACTGTGAAGAGTTGGGAAGGCCTGGCTGAGATGTTTGTGGCCAGGTTTTTTATAAACAAATTGCAGCCGTTGAGGGTAGACTCCTTAATGGCTCTGCAAAATTGGCGAGGGTGAAAGCCTCAGGGCTTATGCCAAAAGGTATTACGAGGTATTCAACCAAATACTAGGATGCAACCAAGAGTTAGCGGTTATGTCTTTTAAGAATGGCCTGGAGGATGACTACATGATGTGGAAGTCACTGGCAAAGACTCTGCCAAAGAGTATGGAGGAGCTCGTGGCAAGGATCGAGAAATATGACAGAGCAGAGGAGGATACACAAGGAGCAAAGGCACCGAAGCAGGAAAAGAGAAATGGCTCGCCAAAGCGAGGCCGAGGTAATACTGGACTTAATAGACAAGAAACCGGACTAAGGGCTGCACAGGAAGTCACCACTGTGTTCCGGATTCGGCTTATAAAGTTCTTGAGAGGATCATGAACTGGCCATATTACAGAGAGCCGGAGAGGATCCCTGGCGAATTTATGGGGAGAAACCTAGGAAAGCACTGTGCTTACCACAATGAAGACGGACACCTGACACAGGGTTGTAGAGCCCTAAAAGCGCATTTGGAAGATCTGGTAAGACAAGGTCACTTAAGGAACCTAGTAAATGAGGCGAGAATGAGGGAAGAACATGCAAGGTTGCCCCAGGCACCGGCAGCACCACCTCCACCAGCACCGCAACTGCAAGCAGACGGACCTCGAGTGATCAATGTGGTTCACTCAAGGGTCAATGAGAGTGAGGTGTGTGGAGAGATTCAGAGGGTGAAACACTTACAGCATGTGTATCAGGTCCAGCAAAAGAGGCCTAGGATAGACGAGTACTAGGGACCAATGGTATCCTTTACTGAAACAGACCTAGACATGGTGCAACATTCATACAACGATGTTGTGGTAGTGACCCTCAAGATTGGAGAATACTAGGTAAAGCGCATTCTAATTGACCAACGAAGCTCTTGTGACATCATGTATGTCAGATGTTACAAGGAGCTCGGCCTTCACCGAGATGATTTGGAGCAGTCTGACAGCCCGATGGTCGGGTTCAATGGAACACTGACATGGCCCTTAGGAGCAATAAATTTGGAGGTGTAGGCAGGCACCAAGAAAGTAAGCACAGAGTTCATAGTAATTGACACCGCCTCCTCTTACAATGTTATCTTGGGGAGGCCATGGTTGCACGCAATGAGGGTTGTTCCCTCAACATTGCACCAGCTATTACGGTTCCCAACAGAGCACGAAATTGAGGAGGTTAGAGGGGATCAAGTGTAGGCAAAGAATTTCTCCATGGAAGCAATGAAATCCACCTGTAACGTGCGAGAGCTAGAAACAATAGAAATTAAGAACGAGGACATGGAGGTCCTGGATAACGTCGGCAAAGAGCTGGCCGACAAAAGCGAGAAAGCTTTAAAGAAAATCTTGGTCCAGGAAGGGGATGAAGAACGCTTCTTCCTTCTCGGCTCAGGCTTAGCCGATGAGGAGGAAAAGGAGTTAGAGTCATTCTTGCAAGCAAACATAGAGGTGTTTGCCTGGATGCCATACGAGATGCTTGGTGTTGATCCCGAGGTCACTTTCCATAGACTAAATATAGATAGGCCGGCAAAACCTATCATGCAACGAGCAAGGAGGCCGACGTTGGTTCATGTGGATGTAGTAGAGGAGGAAGTGGAGAAGTTATTGGAGGCTAGAGCCATTCGAGAGGTAAACTACCCAACTTGGTTGCCAAATACAGTTGTTGTAAAAAAGAAGAATGGAAAGTGGAGGGTCTGCGTGGACTTTACCAGCCTGAATAAGGGTTGTCCCAAAGACAGTTTCCCATTTCCCAAGATCGATCTATTAGTGGATGCCACTTTAAGACATGGAAGGATGAGCTTCCTAGATGTTTACAGAAGGTACTATCAGATTGCAATGTATCCCCTTGACGAGGAGAAGACTGCATTTATCACCCCAAAAGGGTTATATTGCTAAAGAGTGATGCTTTTTGGGTTGAAAAACGCAGGAGCAACCTACTAGAGGTTGGTGACCATGATGTTCAGACATCTGATCAGCAAAATAGTGGAAGTATACATTGATGACATGGTCGTGAAGACCAAAGAACCTGGGAATCACCTGGTTGACTTGAAGGCAGTGTTTGATATTCTTAGAACATATTGGCTCTGACTCAATGCTTCGAAATACGGATTTGGAGTTGGGTCTGGTAAGTTCTTGGGGTACTTGGTTGCCAGAAGAGGTATTGAGGCAAGTCCAGATCAAATCAAGGCCATCCTTGACTTGAAGAGCCCGACATTGGCAAAACAAGTACAGATACTAATAGGAAGGGCTGCAACCCTGAATAGGTTTATAAGTAGAAGTTTAGATAAATATAAACCATTTTTCAGTTTATTGAAGAAGGCCACAGATTTTTTGTGGACAGAAGAGTGCGAAGTCATCTTGGCTGACTTGAAAAAAATACCTAAACACAACTCTAGTTCTCTCAAATCCAGTACCTGGAGAGGAGCTGTTCTTATACTTGGTGGTTTCGGAGCATGAAATGAGTGCAGTGGTAATCAGAGAAGAGAAGGGAGAACAAAGGACAATATACTATGTGAGTAAAACCCTAGTAGGTGCAGAGACCAGGTACTTGCCCCTGGAGAAATTGACACTGGCCTTAGTGATGGCTTCCAAAAAACTAAATCATTACTTCCAAGCCCACAAGATTGTGGTGTTGATTGAGCACCCCTTGAAGTCCCTGTTGTAACAAGGAGATCTGAGAGGTAGGGTAACCAGATGGGCAGTGGTATTGGGCCAATATGATTTAGAGTTTAGACCCAGAATGGCAATCAAAGGCTAGGTTCTAGCCAACCTTGTGGCCGAGTTCACACCGGGTGCCATCCCATGTCGGGCTTCGGTGAGCTACGGCTTAGAGTGTCCAGGGGAACACGAAGAGACCCAACTGGGAATGAAAAACCCCACAACAGAGCAGAAGAAAAAAGAAAAACCCAAGCCCTGCGATATTTACATCGGTGACTCCTTCCGTCTATTTGTTGATGGAAGTTCAAATCGTCAAGGAGCGGGGGCTGGAGTGGTGTTGGTATCACCAGATGGGCGTTAGAGCAGTCTATTCGTTTGGGGTTCAAGGCCTCAAACAATGAAGCGGAATATGAGGCACTAATTGCGGGGTTGATGTTAGTAGCAGCAATAGAAGCCAATGAAGTGGTAGTCTTGTGTGACTCCCAACTTATTGTGAACCAGGCAACAGAAAAATATGCAACCCGAGATGAAAGAATGATAGCTTATGTCAAAGAAGTTGTTAAACTGCTAGCCTTGTTTTAGGATTGCCGACTATAGCAGGTCAGCTGAGATGGCAACAGCCATGTCGATGCTTTGGCTAACCTGGCTAGTGCAATGAAATCAGGGGAGGCAAGGACAATAATGGTTGATTATTTGTAAGGCTCAAGTGTGGAACCACTAATCACAGAGTATGAAGCAATGTGTGTAGAGATGGATCCAAGTTGGATGGATACAATAGTGATGTTTCTTAGGGACGACAAGTTATTAGATGATCGCAAAGAAGCACATAAGACCAAACTGAAGTCGGCAAGGTTTAGCCTAACAACAAAAGGACATGTCTACAGAAGGTCTTTTGCTGGTCCCCTTTTGAGGTGTGTGCATCCCTCCCAAGTTGAAGACTTCTTGTATGAAATACATGAAGGGGTATGTGGAAGCCATGCTAGGGGCAGATTACTTGCTCATAGGGCCATTACTCAAGGGTACTGGTGGCCCTACATGTGGAAGAATGCTGAAGCCTACGTCAGAAAGTGTGAGAAGTGTCACAGGTTTGCACCTTTGATACATCAACCAGCAATAGATTTGAACACAGTATCCAGCCCTTGGCTATTTGCCCAGTGGGGCATGGATCTTGTTGGACAACTGTCCCAAGCAACTGGGCAAAGGATGTTTCTGCTGGTAGTAACTGATTACTTCACCAAGTGGGTAGAAGCTGAACCCCTTGTGAAGATTCGAGATATTGATGTGAAGAACTTCATATGGAAGAACATCACCACCAGGTTTGGGATCCCAAGAGCAATAATAGCAGACAATGGTACACAGTTTGATAGTAAGCTAATTAAAAGCTTTTGTGCAAAGTACAAGATCAAGAACCACTACTCTACTCCGAGTTTCCCCCAGAGTAATGGTCAAGCAGAAGCATCCAATAAGACTATCTTGGATGGAATCAAAAAGAGGCTGGAAGCAGCAAAAGGAAAATGGGTGGAGGAGTTGCCTAATGTATTTTGGGCATATCGGACTACGCCGAGAAGATCAACTAGGGAGTCTCCATTTGCCATAGCTTATGGCACTGAAGCGGTTATCCCACTGGAAGTCGGCATTCCAGAGATCAGAACCAAGGGAGTGGAAAACGGTACTAATGTGGCATTTCTTGCCCGAGATCTAGACCTACTAGAGGAGAAAAGAGAGAGAGCATCAATTCGGTTGGGGGCGTACTAGCAACAACTTGCTAGGGCTTACAACAAGAAGGTGAACCTAAGAGAGTTCAAAGTTGGGGACCTTGTGCTGAGGAAAGTAGTTGGCAACAAGAAGGATCCTAGGGAGGGCAAGCTAGGCCCAAATTAAGAGGGGCTTTATAGAATCATCTCGGTCGCCGACAATGGGGCATATCGGCTTGAAGACAGTGATGGCAAAGAGTTGCCAAGACCGTAGAACACTTGTAACCTAAAGTTTTTCTGTCATTAGATTTTTGTTTTTCGAAGTTTATGTCATTAGCCGAAGTAATAATAAAATTTTAGTTCGATTTTTATGAATATGAAATTTGTGTGATAAGATTGGCCAATCCTATGGTGATGTTTCTGAATGAAGTACGACGAATAACTTAGACTAATTATATGGCAGAGTTGAATTATACTTTCATATAATAGAGTTGAACTAAGTTAGCGATATTTCTGAATGAAGCATGACAAATAACTTAGACTTGTTATATGTCAGAGTTGAATTATACTTGCATATAATAGAGTTGAACTAAGTTGGCGATGTTTCTGAATGAAGCATGACGAATAACTTAGAATTATTATATGGAAGAGTTGAATTATACTTGCATATAATAGAGTTGAACTAAGTTGGTGATGTTTTCGAATGAAACATGACGAATAGCTTAGATTTATTATATGGCAGAGTTGAATTATACTTGTATATAATCGAGTTGAACTAAGTTGCCTATGTTTTTGAATGAAACATGACGAATAAACTATCATATGACAGAGTCGAATTGTACTTGTATATGATAGAGTTAAACTAGGATTTGCCATGTCGGCAGAGTTAAACTCCAAATGGAACTAAGTGTGCTTTAATCGGATTAATAGAGAAACCCAGGTTGAACACCTCGGCTAGTCTTTGTTTGAATCTAACTTCAACGAAAGGTTATAAGTGTTTAATGTGAACTTAAGTAGAACTTAGGTTCACATTAGGGGGCAGAGAGCTGGAGAATGATAAAAATTTAAGAGCTTGGGAAGACTTGTTGAAATTTTTTAAGAATTTACAAGCTAGAATTGGCTTAAACACATGTTGAAATTTCAGGAAAATTTACAAGTTGAAGTTAGCCAAGGTAATATTGAAAGACGTATCCGAGACGCATACTAGCCGAGATGACCAACCAGGTTGTCAAAACTTGGAAAGGGTGAAGTCTTAATAGGAGACAACATATGGAGGTATACAAGCAATGCTTGACCAAATAACACTTGTAAAAATATTTTTATGTTTTTAAGTGTTATCCGAGGTATTCCAATTGTTGGTCAAGGAAAACAGTCAAGGTTTATATCCGAGGTATTATACCCCAGAGTTATTATACAGCTAAGGTATACTTTGAAGAAATGCAAAAATATTCTAAGTATAGAAACAGTAAACATGCATAGAAGAAAAGAAAGCATACATTCAACACTTGGAAAACAGACTTGCATTCAGAAGATGGAACTTGTTCACAGGCAAAAAGACAACTTGTTCGGATATAAAAGAAGGCACATCGGCCAAATTGATGCTTAGAATTGTTCAGACAAAAAGTACAACTAAAACAAGAAAAGTTCAGATGAAAAGAAAAAGAAAATTCTAAGTATTTGAGACATGGGCACTGGTTTCAGATTGCTCAACCTCAGCTGTTGGAGTTGTATCGGCCTTGGTTAGCAAAGTGTCTTCCTTTTCAGCCGTTATCTCGGCATCAATTTCCAGCAAGGTCTGGTCCAAGCTCTTCTTGGCCGCCTGGACCTCGGCCTCAGAAGTTGTTTGTTTGGGGGAGGGTACCTTGGAAATCAAGTCCTCTTCCTCATCATGAAACAAGTCTACGACTTGATCATTCAGAGTTGGGGACTTGACCCCAGTAGCTGTTTCCTCGTCAGCATCATCAGCCTCAGAGTCCTCCTCCTCAACCTTATCCTCTGAATCCTTGGGAACATGAGGGAATGGCAATTTCAGTTGATTGGTATCACGGAGACGGAAGTCCGCAGGAACTGACAGTTTGTCTAAAGCGCAGTCCAGCCAAGGAGAAAGCCTCGGTTACAGGCTTGGGTAACTTGGGCTTTGTATGCGTCACGAATGGCAGCCTGTCCCTCTGAGAAAGCCTTCTCATCAGCAGCTTTGATTTCGGCTTTTTTAGTGGCCAAGGCATTTCGGAGCTCTCCTTGGGCTTCTGCGGTTTTTGTTTCGGCCTCCTTTGCTTCCATTTTGAGAACCTCGGCCACAGCCTCTGCTGCTTCTGCTTTCTCCTCGGCCTGGTCTTGGGCTCGCTTGGCTGCCTTGGCTTGATCCAATGGAACTTTCATCTTGGCCTCGGCGTTGTTTAAAGAAGTGAGGAAGCCAGCAGCCTCCTTGGTCTTGTGGACCAACTCCTTCAAATCCTCAGCTTTCACCACAAAGGAATGAGCCTGCTGGATTGCCTACGAAGAAAAGAACAAGTTAGTAGAATTTTGAAGTATAAAAAACTTGAAGTAGAAAACCGAGAGTTTCAAGTGTTGAGAACTTACCAGGACGGAGTGTTGCATCATCAAAGCAAAGTTTTCATATCTCGAGATAGTGGTAGAAAGAGCCATGCTGACCTCGATATTATCGATGGCACTGTTGCCGGCTTTAATTGGTTGATCGCCAATTGTAATGGCAGGAGCCCATGGGTCATCGGATTTGAAAGAAATTGGGCTTGTGGCCGCCTAGGACTTTGGCTTTTTCGATCACGAGGTGTTGGTTGGCTCGTCTTCTGTAGGCCTCTTCTCGGCGTTGAAGGCACTCTTTTCGACCTCGACCAATTTTAAGATTGGCATTGTATCCTCGGTATCAACTTGGGTAATTGAGGCCTTTGCCTTAGCCCTTTTTACCCTCTTTGGTTTTTACTTAGGATGGGATTTTGATGGAGAAGATTAAAATGTCACCACCCTTGGAAGGTTGGCCAAGAGGTCCTCCATAACAGCCTTGATGCGGCCCATTTCCTCGGTGGTTGCAGCAACGGTGATTTTGGTGCCAAAATGAATTGTTGGCAGAGTGATTGGTGGGTTTGCTGGGTCAAACACTGATTCTTCAAAATCTCGTCATCTGCGACTTCAGGTTTTGTCGGCAGGGACGTTTGGTAGAGCTCGACATCGGTGTCGGCGTTGTGATATCAGGATGAACTGGGGGGGGGGGGGCAAAGGTTGATAGCAACTCAACAGGATCCGAAGAGGAAACCTGATCAGCTCTAGAAGAAGAAGCGACTGGTGGGGTTGGGGCAGACGGCGGAGTTTGACTTCTGCGAGGGACGTCAGGCAAAGCCGACTTGTACGTGGGTATGTAATTCAACAACAGAGGGGCCTTGCATTTCTGTACAGGGAGATCTAAGAGCTTCTTTAGATCTTGGCTGGGGATGAATGATTGCCGAAATCCCTTGGCTGGCTGAGGAAGAACTGCAAAAAACAAAGAGCAAACATTAGTAGAGATGAGTGAGTTGGCAAGCTTTAACCAAAACGAAGTTACAATAGGATGACTCATTCTTACCATCACCCTCTTTAAAAACTGTTCGGCTTAGAGGATAGAGATGAAGATTGTTATCAGGTGTAAACTCCCAGTTGCCCGAGACGATGAAGTAATCATCTCCAGCACCCTTGTTGGAGTCTGGGAGGTCGGTTATTAGTTTGAAGGTGGTGGATCTGGGGCCACACATGGTATAGCAGAATTGGATGTCGGCTAAAGTGATCCTAGCTTTTTCCCGGTGTGCTAGTTTAATTATGCCATTGATAACTCTATATGAGTTTATGGCTAGTTGCATTGGGTTGAGCTTGTAATAATGAAGGATTTCTCGAAAAAGAGTGTCTAGAGGAAATCAGAGTCCACACTCTATGAAAACAACTACTGGGAAGGGCATGGAGTCCCCATCAGGCATGATGGAGTCCTCTTCCCAGCCAATCTGAGTTGAACATCGGCTGGGATGGAGAACTCTCGACGGAAATACTTTATTTTTTCTGGGGTATCCACTCTCCACTTGAACATATCCATAATGTCGGCTAGTGAAGATTGGTATGAAATTTCGGGAAAGAATATTTGGTATGGATTTAAAGACCTCGGCTTAATCCTAATCAGGCATTGGTGCAAGGGTTCTTGAAATCTAAGAGGGTTTTTGTTTCGATTTTCCTAAAGAGCAAAGTTCTAAAGAAAATCCCAAACCTAGGAACTACAGGCACTGAAATTGAAGGCAAAAATCTGGAAATACAACAAGAAAAACAGAAAAAGAGCATGATTCAGAAATCAAGAAATCGGCCAAGATTCAAGAATAAGGAAAGTCATCAATTTGCAGAACACTAAGTAAAGTGTGTGTAAGGCAACGTGCAAAGACCAGAAGCAATACGCACACATTTGAATTCAGGAACAAGTTGTGATACGATTCACGATGGTCAAAACATGGAGATAGAGACAGAATAGCAACAAATAATATGCACAGATGGCAGATTTGAAACAAAATAAAAAATGAGAGACTAAAACTATAGAAAACGAAATCATGGACTTACCGAATAAGGCTGAAGAGAAGTTCGTCGGAGTCAAACAACGATATTGACTAGTACCCAACGGTAAGGCACTCGCCGGAAGTAGTACTTAGGTGCTCGCAGAAAGCTCGAAAGGACGACAATGGCAGTTTGAGGGAAATTTAGTAGACAGAGAAAATTTTGAGGGAGAGTACAAGAATGAAAAGTGAAGAGGCAGAGAGAGAGTAAAAGTTTTTGTTAAAAATTCAAAAAGGTGGCAAACCATCATGAAATGCCTTGGACAACGTGTTTGTCAGGCGGCATGCACAGATGCGACACGACCTGATGGCATGTGGAAAGTACAAATCAATAAGAGAAGGACACGTGGTGAAAATGGTTGAGAAAACCGTGCGTGGCAGCTCATGCGCAGACAAAACTCTTGGAGTTCTTGATTTAATGAGGCAACAACCTTGGCTAGAGAAACAATCCTAGTTAGAGAGCTTGGTTTTTGGTTCTTGGTCACAGGAAAAGTTGGATAGTGGAGTCTTAGTAATGCGAAGCCGAAGTGTAATGATCTCGGCCGTAGAAGGAAAGAACGAACTTTGACCAACGAGACAATGTAGGTTCCATCACCTCAGATTGCCGAGGTAATATAACCTAGGGGGCAGTTGTGGGGGCATATTTTGTGAATGATAGCACGTGGCCAAGGTTACGCCAACGTGTCAGCCAAAGCGTCACGTGGCGTGGTCATGTGCGAGATGATCTCAGCTAGGCCAAGGTTATATTCGGAGATATCGGAATTCGAGATGAGCGGATAAGAGACATGAGTTCTAGAATGGGGAGGACCTCAGTCTGGATATAGATAAAGCTCTCAGGGAGTTTATCTCTATCTAACTGGGAGTCCAATATGAGCATTGAGCAAAAGTCCATTGAAGCTAGGCTTCTACAGGGATCAGGTTAATGTTGGCTATAAAAGTAAGGCACCCTCGTGGCTAGGGTATGCTTTTTAGGCTCTGTCTAGTGAGTTAAGCACTATTGGCTATCTTTGAGAGATAATTACTGACTTGATCGTCGGAGTGCCCCCGGGTGGATGAACCACTGTTGGATTCTTATCTTTCTGTAACAAGTTGTTCGGACTTATTCTATTCTGCTGGTGCTCTCCTGTTGAGTTTCCTTGTTTGGTTGTGTGGCCAAAAATCAACACCTACAGAAGACATACAACTTGTTACATGTTGGCCCTCATGCAAGAGGGTGTGAATCAAAGTCAGAAAGTCCAAATTAAACTAATTATTACAAAACTGAATAATGAATAAGCAAAGAATTAACTAGCTAACTACTTTATTACAACAAGGATAATAATGAGAATGAAACTAGCTATTTAAGTAAACTAGCTATAACAATTACAAATAAACAATAATAATAATTACAACACTAATGATTTAACAAGACTAATCATAATAATGATAATAATAATAAATTAATTATAACAATACTCGAAGCATTAATTTACAATAATGATGTAAGCAAGGATGCGCAAGGGTTGTATGCATTGTCTAAGAACAACTCTGTCTGCTTAGGCCTACTCTGTTTCACCTTTAGCCACTGCCCTCTGTTTTCTGCAAGGCACACTATTAACTAAACATTGATGACCGCTGGTGTGAACACCGGGCGCACTCGTTGTTTTTAATTGCGGTAAACAATCCTAACGCGTTGCATGCGAGAGGAGGAAAGGTGGTATGAATGAACAGGCGCACCTGCTATTTTTAACCGAGGTAAACAATCCTAACGTGTAACACGTGAGAGGAGGAAATATGGTGTGAACACCCGGTGCACCCGATGTTTTTAACCAAGGTAAACAATCCTAACGTGTAACACACGGGAGGAGGAAATGTGGTGTGAGCAGTGGGTACACCTGATGTTTTTAACCGAGGTAAACAATCCTAACGCGTCACACGTGATAGGAGGAAAGATGGTGTGAACACCAGGCGCACCCGATGTTTTTAACCGAGGTAAACAATCCTAACGCGTCACACGCGAGAGGAGGAAAAGTGGTGTGAACACTGGGCGCACCCGATGTTTTTAACCGAGGTAAACAATCCTAACGCGTCACACGCGAGAGGAGGAAAGGTGGTGTAAACGAACAGGCGCACTTGCGATTTTTAACTGAGGTAAACAATCCTAGCGCCTCGTACGCAAGAGGAGGAAAGATTGATAAATGGAAGAACAAGCAAATTTTCAGAATTTGGTAAAACAAAACTAACTCCCCTAGGAAGGCCTCGGAAAACACAGTCCATGGAGATAATTCAAATCAAGACACAACGCATAAATGTGAAAGCAAACACGAATTCTATGCAAAGACACGTAAAATCAAAGCAATCAACACGATGTAGTAAAGTGAAAGCCAATTTGCTCGTGTGTTGAAACGATGAACACAACGCACTGCGTTTCAATTTGGTTGTAAAATGGATGATGATTTTACTGTGGCACGAATGATTTTATCTGGAACTCCTTTGAATGAACCATACATACAATATCCTTTGTTTACGAAATAACGGAACGAACTACGATTCAGGCAAAACAATTAAAAGTTCAAACTAATTAAAAGTTTTAAACAAATCGAAACAAATGAAATCAAATCATAAGTTAAACTATGAGTTAAATAACTATGTTTACACAATTTAAATCAAGAAACAAATAAATCAAATTATGCATCTACACAATAAAACAAAATAGAATAGAATGAACAAAATTCATCTCTTTTCTTTTTCGAAATTCTTCTTTCATAACCGCTCATTTTCTCTTCCCTAATTTTCCTTTGTTCCTTTGTTTTTTTCATTGTTTTTCTTCTTCTCTTTCTTTTCTCTCTTCTTCAACTCTTTTTCTTCATTGTTTTTTTTTAGTTTGCTTCTTCTTTTTTTATTTATTTTTTATTTTTATTAGTATTGTCAAATTAAAGCTGTATAATACAAGAAATAAAATAAAGTAAAAAAAAACACTGAACTGAGTTTACACTGAGAGCTGGCCAGGCATCAAAACAGCCGGTCGCGCTTCGATAGCGTAGAGGTAGTTTCGGGTATTCAACCGGCCAAACACGTTTTAAACAAACTCAAACTATTATTTCCTCCCACCCTCTCATCTGAAACTCCCTCTTCTCTCTCTCTCTAATCTCACTCTCTCTTTAGATTTCCCCTTTCCTTGACGTACCCAACAATCCTCACAAAATTTTCTTTGAAACCCTTTCCTTCCTCTATATTTTGAGCCAAACGACACTTTATTTGGTGGAGTTTGAGCTTTTCCCTTGGTTTTTCTCACATTTGCCAACACTTTCCTTCTTTTCCCTTTGATTTTCCACAATTTCTTCGCTTTCTCTCTCCTAGGGTTTGAAATTTGGGATTTCCACCCATTTTCACTCACGCCTTTCACTTTTTCTTCACTTTTCTCTACTTTTCTCCATGGCTAGTGACAAGGTTCCTGTGGGGGCCGAATACATGGAAAAATCAGAAGGTGCGTACCATTGGAAGACTGATATTAATCGGCTGTATCCTACGAGAGTGGGGAGCCGAATATATTATATGTGCCGAATAAGTGTAAGTCCTTAGGGCCGAATAAAAGAAAGGACAATGATTAAAAAGTAGGCCCTGGCCCCGAGGATCAAAAAGAACAGGTATAAATACAGGAACAACGGTTATAGAAAGGTATGGAAGAATCACTTCACTTAACTTAGTAAACAAGCTATCCTGAGTGTCTGAACTAACTTGTCCGTCGGAGTGCTAATTCTGGCACCCCCGACCGGAGTGTTTGTATCTTTTCAGGTGACTAGTTGAGGATCACTAGCGTCTCCCAGGATCTGAAGAGTATTTCCAAACCACTTCTCCACAATTGGCGCCGTCTGTGGGAATACTCAAATACATCCATGGCAGGCGTGACTGAAGATCCTCCGGTAGCCATTGACGAGACCGCACAGGGAGATGACCTCACTCCAGCAAATATGCTCGGAAAAGAAACCATCGCTGCAAGACGCGCCTTGAACTTCGACTCACCAACGACTTCAGTGCAAGAGACAATGCAGGCGATCATGGAACAAGCAAAGCAGAATGAACAAAGGCTGGAGAAGATGATCGCTGAAAATGAACGTCTCCGTCAAGATTTGGCCCTCGAAGTTACAAAATCGAGAGAAGCCATGCGCCAAGATCCCGAACGACCTCCGAGGGCCGGTGGACAACGACCTCGAGCTCGACCAAAGGATACCGATAGCGACTCCAACTCATTACCCACGGAGCTCAACAAGAAGGGACGATCCGAAACTTCCAGCTCCTCTAAAAAGAGTCTACATACAAGGAACAAGCGCAGGAGGAGCAGTTCAGACGAAGAGGACCAGCACGATCCTTTTGTCTGACGGATTGCAAGGGCGGCCCTGCCCAAGAAGTTCAAAGCTCCGTCATTTACTCTTTACGATGAAAAATCAGACCCCACTGATCATATCCGTCACTACAAGCAGGCCATGACATTGCATGCAGACAACGAAGCCCTCATGTGCCGAATATTCCCCAGCAGCCTGGGGCCATTAGCTGTCAGGTGGTATTACAAGCTGGAGCCGACCTCGATCAAAAGCTTCCATCAATTACAGAAATCCTTCAGGGCCAGGTTCATCACCAACGAGGTACAGCCGAAACAGGCCGACTCTCTCTGGGCTATGCAGATTCAGTCAGGAGAAACGCTCAGAGCGTATTCAGCGCGTTATTGGGAGTGCTTCAACCTCGTCGACGACGCTTGCAACGACTCCATGGCCATCATCGCCTTCAAAATGGGACTACATCTTGACAGTCCTCTTTGCAGTTCCTTGACCAGAAGACCCCCCAAAACAGTCTGGGCGTTGATGAAGAAAGTTGAAGAGTATTGCAAAGTGGAAGATGATGCCTTGAGAATAAAAGCCGGCCAAATGTCCAACAAAACGGCCCCCCCTGAAATTGCTCAACCAATAAGTTCCGTGCCACCTCCTAGCCCAGAGCCTCGGCAACGTGCTAAACGAGACAAAAGGCGGGATACTCGCCGATCAAGCCATCAATGCTCCCACCGGACGAATGAACAACTGCAAGTCGACAGCAGGCGTTCGAGGCGTGCCGACAAGAAGTACACAGAGTTGTCAGAACCAATCGCTGCAATAATGACCAAAGTCCAACACCTTCCATTCTTCAAATGGCCGTCAAAGATGGTGGGGCCGCCTGACACGCGAAGAAGGGATAGGCGGTGCGAATATCACAAAGATCACGACCACGAAACGGAGAGTTGTTACGCATTAAAAGATCACCTAGAAGAACTGGTGCAAGACGGCTGACTGCAACAGTATGTGAGAAAGGGAAAGCCAACCAAGGCACTAGCCTTGAGGCAGGACTCACCTCCACTTGGCGTGATCCATATGATCTACAGCCTGCCTGCACCCCCAACCGTGCACACAATTCAATCGCATCCAATCCCCCAAAAGCAACGTATTCCGACTGAATGGCCCAAACAAGCTCCGACAATTACTTTCAATGACTCCGATCTTAGCGGCTCAACAGCTTCCCACATCGATCCGTTGGTCATTAAATTATGCATAAATCGGTTCACCATTGAGCGCATTCTCATAGACCTGGGGAGTACTTCAGAGGTTATGTATTACCAAACTTTCATCAAACTCGGCCTCAACGAGTCAGATCTGTCTCCGGCGCCTCACCTATTGTACCTCTTTTATATGAATCCTGAATACCCATTAGGGAAGATCATACTACCTGTTCGAGCGGGCTCCAGAACAGTCGAAGTAGAATTCCTGGTCGTAAAGCTCCCTTCGCCGTATAATGTCATCATGGGGCGAACTTGGATACATATTATGAAGGCCGTTCCAAGCACTTATCATCAGCTTGTGCGCTTCCCAACAGCCCATGGCATTGAAGAGATCGGTGGCTCCCCCCAATCGGCACAAGCAGAGATTTTATGAAAACCCTATCACTGACCCGACCTGTGGGCTTTGATACTTGTATATATGTCACTTCTGCAATGCAAACCATTTTTCTTCGTCACTCAATTCATTTCACAAACCCCATTGTAACGCTCGTCATGACAACGATTCGGAGCCCCCTTTGGTGCATGTCACCTTAGGGCCGATTAAGCCTCCGGATTCAGAGCGTCCTTCGTGGATATCACGATTGGCCACATTAAGTCTCCAGATTCAGAGCCCCCTTCCGTGCATGACACCTTAGGGCCGATTAAGTCTCCGGATTCGGAGCCCCCTTTGGCGCATGTCACCTTAGGGCCGATTAAGCCTCCGGATTCGGAGCGCCCTTCGTGGATATCACGATTGGCCACATTAAGTCTCCGGATTCGGAGCCCCCTTCGGTGCATGACACCATAGGGCCGATTAAGCCTCCGGATTCGGAGCGGCCTTCGTGGATATCACGATTGGCCACATTAAGTCTCCGGATTCGGAGCCCCCTTCGGTGCATGTCACCTTAGGGCCGATTAAGCCTCCGGATTCGGAGCGCCCTTCGTGGATATCACGATTGGCCACATTAAGTCTCCAGATTCGGAGCCCCCTTTGGTGCATGCCACCTAAGGGCCGATTAAGTATCCGGATTCGGAGCCCCCTTCGGTGCATGACACTTAGGGCCGATTAAGCCTCCGGATTCGGAGCGCCTTTCGTGGATATCATGATTGGCCACATTAAGTCTCCAGATTCGGAGCCCCCTTTGGTGCATGTCACCTTAGGGCCGATTAAGTCTCCGGATTCGGAGCCCCATTTGGTGCATGTCACCTTAGGGCCGATTAAGCCTTCGGATTCGGAGCGCCCTTCGTGGATATCATGATTGGCCACATTAAGTCTCCGGATTCAGAGCCCCCTTTGGTGTATGTCACCTTAGGGCCGATTAAGTCTCCGGATTCGGAGCCCCCTTCGGTGCATGACACCTTAGGGCCGATTAAGCCTCCGGATTCAGAGCGCCCTCCGTGGATATCACGATTGGCCACATTAAGTCTCCGGATTCAAAGCCCCCTTTAGTGCATGTCACCTTAGGGCCGATTAAGCCTCCGGATTCGGAGGGCCCTTCGTGGATATCACGATTGGCCACATTAAGTCTCCGGATTCGGAGCCCCCTTTGGTGCATGTCACCTGAGGGCCGATTAAACCTCCGGATTCGGAGCGCCCTTCGTGGACATCACGATTGGCCACATTAAGTCTCCGGATTCGGAGCCCCCTTTGGTGCATGTCACCTTAGGGCCGATTAAGTCTCTGGATTCGGAGCCCCCTTTGGTGCATGTCACCTTAGGGCCGATTAAGCCTCCTGATTCGGAGCGCCCTTCGTGGATATCACGATTGGCCACATTAAATGTCCGGATTCAGAGCCCCCTTTGGTGCATGTCACCTTAGGGCCGATTAAGCCTCCGGATTTGGAGGGCCCTTCGTGGATATCATGATTGGCCACATTAAGTCTCCGGATTCGGAGCCCCCTTCGGTGCATGACACCTTAGGGCCGATTAAGCCTCCGGATTCGGATGGCCCTTCGTGGATATCACGATTGGCCACATTAAGTCTCCGGATTCAGAGCCCCCTTTGGTGCATGTAACTTGAGGGCCGATTAAGCCTCTGGATTCAAAGCCCCCTTTGGTGCATGTCACTTGAGGGCCGATTAAACCTCTGGATTCGGAGCGCCCTTCGTGGACATCACGGTTGGCCACATTAAGTCTCCGGATTCGGAGCCCCCTTTGGTGCATGTCATCTTAGGGCCGATTAAGCCTCCGGATTCGGAGCGCCCTTCGTGGATATCACGATTGGCCACACTAAACCTCCGGATTCGGAGCCCCCTTTGGTGCATGTCACCTTAGGGCCGATTAATCCTCCAAATTCGGAGCCCCCTTCGGTGCATGACACCTTAGGGCCGATTAAGCCTCCGGATTCAGAGGGCCCTTCGTGGATATCACGATTTGCCACATTAAGTCTCCGGATTCGGAGCCCCCTTCGGTGCATGACACCTTAGGGCCGATTAAGCCTCCGGATTCGGAGGGCCCTTCGTGGATATCACGATTGGTCACATTAAGTCTTCGGATTCGGAGCCCCCTTTGGTGCATGTCACCTTAGGGCCGATTTAGCCTCCGGATTCGGAGTACCCTTTGGCATGAACAAAACAAAACTCGTCAACATCAGAAATAAGGTGCTTAACTGAGCATATAAAAAATTCAGAACAAGACGCAAATAAGGTGCTTAACTGAGCATATAAAAAATTCAGAATCAGACACAAATGTTTGAAATAAAGCTTTTTATTCGATCAAACAATTGTTACATAAACGCAACCCGCATTTGAGCATTACAATTTTTATTTAATCAGACAGTTGTTACATAAACGCAACTTGCATTTGAGCATTACAATACCCATTTCCAATCTCAAAAGCGAAAAAAGGGGAGAAGACTCATTGGTAAAGCGGCAGCGCCGAATCAACTCCCGTCACCCGGAAGTCCTCCGCGGTTTGCAATGCCTTGAGCCAACTGTGCCCAAGTCCTCCCTTGATACCATTGACAATGTCAAGGCAAAGATCCAGGACAAGGAGGGATAAACCTAACGGTCGTTGCCTTTCCTTTCGGGGTGATCTGCTTCGACGACTTGAAGATTCATGCCAACTTTTGGACGCCCTACTTCCCATATGGATGGGTCCTTTGCCGCGCTCCATGGCAACACCAAGTTCGGCTGAACTCCAGTCTCTCTAACTAACATCCCCACTTATCCCACCTCACATAAGTGATTGTTTATCTGCGCGAAGCGCCCACTCCTTTTATTTTCAATACTGGCAACGATCTCGAGGCCCCAATCCCGAGGCGATTTCATTAACACTAAACTCCATGAGAAAAATGTCGGTTGACATTCGCCACGGCGTAGTTATCCAAATGACTTTTTGAAGCACGTGCACTGGCCAAAAATCTAGGCCCCGAGCCGAGTTGAATTTGCCACAGCCACTCTACCCACTGGCTTTCGGCTTTCTCAGGTTACAATAGCCTCATTCAGGAATAAACGGCTATCACGTATGGGTCGACCCTGCCGATTAATGTTTATATATATTCATTCAAACACATACAATAAAACGAAACGCATACATACCAAATACGAACTGCAACAAAATATTTATCATAGAACGTTTTTTATTCAATAAAACAAGCAATATATTACATAGTTTTGAACGCGATCTGCGTTTCAACCTTACAATAAGTATACTTATACGGCGTCACCCTCATCCTCACTCTTCTCGACTTCAAAAGCAGAAAACGGAAAATGTTTACTGTGGTAGAGTGGCGATGCCGAACCAATGCTCGACGCTCGAAGAGCTTTTGCGGCTTGAGATGCCTTGATCCAACCGTGCCTAAATCCACGATTTTCACATCGGCAAACTTCTTCGGCAAGTTTTTCCTTGGTCTTTTCGATTCCAACTTTTCGGCCTTCATGGAAACCTTTCTCATAGGCCCTCCCCTTCGCGTTATCCATTGCGAACATACTCGCCGCCTCACGATCGGCAAGCGCGGAACTGATGAGCCGACTGGTAACCCTTTCTTCCACGATTGGGTTTCCGTGCCCGGCGGGTTGTGCCTGGGCCGCCTTGGTCTTCCTTAACTCGCGCTCAGCCGCCTCTGCGAGAGCCTCCAAACTTCGAATACGTTCCTCTTTCTTCTCCATTTCTCGGCGGGCAGCGCACAATCGCATGCCAATTTCATAGGCAGTGTAAAGCCCCTTCACCGCCCTGTGAATGCCTTCGCGAAATACTTCGTAGTCCTGACGACCTACCATCGATTGCTGAACCTCAGGAGGAAAAATTTGTCGAGCAAACTCGACCGCTACATATCGAGTCCGCCTCTATCATGGGTCTATTCCCCACAAATACCGCAAAGCTTAATGGGCACGGATTCGAGTCAGATCCCCTCTCGACTCGAGGTTGAGAAGATCTGCCCTGCGACTGCTTGTCCCGCCTGGGCGACCTACTTCGACATTGAGGAGACTGACGTCTCTCTCGATCCCTGGAACTCCTACCCGCTGTGCGCGAAGGGTCACCACCTCGATGCATGTCTCCACCCAGCTTAGCTAGCGTCCTCGCTTCCCCTCTGCTGTTAAAGAAGAGTCTGTTCGACATTCACACGATACCTTCAAAAGCTGGAGTCAGTTGTTACTGTATTCATAAAAGTTGTACCCTTAATCATTTATCCTTTACAGAGGCAGCACCCTCGAGGCAATTTCATTAATTGTAAAAACCTCAATCGCCCGGCGCCGACTGGATAGACCCGTCGGCGCTCGAATGATCATGCACCGCCTGGGGCAAGGGCAGATTAATGAATCTATTCAGCTTAAGTGCCCCAGCCGGCTCATGAATCGACTTCAGAATGATCATGTGCCGCCTGGGGCAAGGGCATGATAGATTTATCAATATATTCGGCTTAAGTGCCCCAGCCGGCTCATGAATCGACAACAAAACTCCTAAGTTCATCTTTTTCGGCGCCCGAATGATCATGCACCGCCTGGGGCAAGGGCAGATTAGTCAATCTATTCGGCTTAAGTGCCCTAGCCGGCTCATGAATCGACAACAAAACTCCTAAGTTCATCTTTTCCGGCACCCGAATGATCATGCACCGCCTGGGGCAAGGGCAGATTAATCAATCTATTTGGCTTAAGTGCCCCAGCCGGCTCATGAATCAACTTCAGAATGATCATGCACCGCTTGGGGCAAGGGCGTCATAGATTTATCAATATATTCGGCTTAAGTTCCCCAGCCGGCTCATGAATCGACAACAAAACTCCTAAGTTTGTCTTTTCCGGCGCCCGAATGATCATGCACCGCCTAGGGCAAGGGCAGATTAATCAATCTATTCGTCTTAAGTGCCCCAGCCGGCTCATGAATCGACTTCAGAATGATCATGCACCGCCTGGGGCAAGGGCGTCATAGATTTATCAATATATTCGGCTTAAGTGCCCCAGCCGGCCCATGAATCGACAAAACTCCTAAGTTCGCCTCCTCCGGTGCCCGAATGATCATGCACCGCCTGGGGCAAGGGCATATTAATTAATTTATTCGGATTAAGTGCCCCAGCCGGCCCATGAATCGTTTCAGCATAATACCAACGAACTATTCGGCATACGAATGATAAGATTGCCATGATATTCAATCATAGAAAGGTCAACAGAGTAATTATTCTATCTAAAGTAGTGAAAGGCAAAAATTCTACACCAACATAACATCACAAACTGCGCATTAGTAGTGAAACAAAAAGATAATTTTCATTAATAAATTGAGCGCAGATAGTAGCCAATTTATACATGAAAACTACTCGGAACCAACAAAAGTCCTAAAAACAAAAACATACATTAAAAGGGAAAGCATTTCATAAAATTCGAATGACTCCCAGATCAATTCTCGGGGTTAGACTCAAGTGGCTCAACATCCACCTGCTCATAAGGAATTGGCAAGGCCAACGTAACCCCAGCGGCATCAAGGGCCTTGAGCCACCCGTGTTTGAACCCCCGATTCTCAAACTTGGGGACTTCATCTACGTATTCTTTGAAGGCGGCGCATTTTCCTGCTTCGAATGCGGCAGAAGCCTCAGATTCTGCCTTTTCCTTGGCCGCCTTTAACTCTGCTAACTCAGTCTCCATCTTGTTCAGCACCTCCTCGGCTAGCCTAAGCGATTCTTTGCTCACGTTTGCCCTTTCTTCGGCATTAGAACGGAGCTGATCGGCAGCCCGAGCCCTTTCCATTTCGGCTTCGGCTCGCGCAGTCTCCATAGCGGCTCTCATCATCTCAAACTCGGCCCTGCTCTTTTGATCGACCACTTCTGACTGCAAACGGTCAATCCTCTCAACGGCATCGTGTAGGCGGCGGCCCAAGTCGGCGATCCTGCCGACCGTCTGCAAAACGAGTTAGGATCGTTAGATGCCATAGGCAACCAAAATCAAAACAAGTCAAAGTTCACCTACCAAAAGGGCCGACTGTGCAGATAGGGCTATGGCCACCAAATCCGGCACGGCATGAAAGGATGCCTTATCAGTTGGTAGGGAGACTGATGCCGCCAGGCTCAAGGCTACCGCCAGGTCGGTAATGATGGATGTGTCAGAGGGAATCGGCGTGTCTCTGATCTTTGGCTGAACAATAAAAGGAACAACCACGTCCGATTCTTCTAAGTGAGGCCTTTTGTCGGCAAGACTATCTTCTGAACCGGCCTCTTCCTCGGCGCTACGCTTCTTGCCCCGCTCTTCCAGAATCAACCGTTCATTAATGACCGGTTGTTCAACCTCTTTCGCCGTTATGGCCGCAACAATCTTAGCCGGCTCTTCAATAACGGGTTCGATAGACTCAACCAAGGCAGGTCCAGAACTGGCGGCCTCGGCCTTTTTCCGGGCGGCCATACGCTCGGCATTTTTCTTTCGAGCCATCTGCGTGAGGCTTTCCCCAGCCATACCTTCAAAAAAATCGCCGGGTAGGTCTTCCAAACCTCCAAAAATATCTCCAGAAGAAAACTCCGCCCGACTTGAAGTGGACGGCGAGGTAGGCTGACTACGTCTGGCTGCCTCAAACACCGAGTTTAGGGCCTCGTCAACCTCTTCGGCCTCCTCAACGAACTCTCTGTCTAGTTCGGCGACTACCTCTACCACCGGCTTGACGTCTTGCCCCGAGTCAGAAGCTTCGTGACCAACTTGTCTGAGACTCTTGAAGCTAGGGAAGATAAGAGCCGCAAGCTGTTGATCGCCGGATGGAATTGGAATATTGTCAGCGGCCGAAAAAGTAGTGTAAGTAGGCTCGTATCGAAGAAGTATGTGGGCCGCTCTCCCTTGCTTCTATAAATTTGGACGGCCGAAGTATCCGAGTGCAGTCGCAACCTGCGCAAGGACCGCGTCGTCGGTGGAAACCAGAATCTTCTTCAAATTACTGCCTGCAAAGACAAAGGGTTAGACATAGAGGGAAGGCCGAGTAAAAGAAAAGTTCAGTAAACACAAGGAGACACACGGCAACTTGGTTCACCCCTCCGTCTGGGAATAGGGTCTAGGCGACTCTCGCCTTCGCCAAATTCCTAGTTCCCTTGGATATTGACCATTACGTCATCCACACGCTTGCCAGAACTGGCAAGCATGGTTACCAAATGATGGTCAGTATCCTTGGCCCTAAGAAAGTATCGCCCAAGCCGACCGGAAGATTTGGCTAAAGCATAGCAGTGCCGAATGGCCGAAATCCCAAGATCGATCCTGAGGCGCCGGTTCAACTCTATGATCCCCATTACGATTCGAAAAAAGTTCACATTGGGCTGAGAAGGAATCAGACCCCAATAGCGGAGGACGGCCCTAAGGAATGGATGTAAGGGAAAACGGACCCCGCCCTCTGCAATGGATAGGAGAGGAAAGACGATTGAATTTTGATCCTCTATCTCCATATCCAGAGTGTTGTCCGTCACTAGAGATAGATGAACATCGTCGGCGATGGAAAAGTGTCGCTGGAATCCGGAGACACGACCCTCAGAAAGGAGGTCTTTCAAGTGTTTGGCCATTTTCACGGGGAATAAAGGGTTCACCAAAATGAAAATAATAAACAGAAAGTAGGATTGCAAAGAAAAGAGAAGAAGACTTACGAGGAGCAAGGGAGACGAGGGTAGACGGAGAAGAGTTGCAGAAAATGCGAGTCAGAGAAGGGATATCCGCTGGCGGTCCAAGAGTCTCGAATACTCGACGAACTGTGCATTCGAAAGGACTGAAATTTCAAATCACAATAAATACGAGACGCATGATTGAGACGGGAAAGCGTAATGATGAACGAAAAGGTGTGCGTATCCTGACATCTATATTGGGGTACGCGAAGCTGCCTGACCTATTTTAACTTTTCCAAGTCAAGACCAAACACGCCGATTAACTTCCGTCAATGGGGAGTTCGGGGGGCAATTGTGGGGGCGAATACATGGAAAAATCAGAAGGTGCATACCATTGGAAGGCTGATATTAATCGGTTGTATCCTACGAGAGTGGGGAGCTGAATATATTATGTGTGCCGAATAAGTGTAAGTCCTTAGGGCTGAATAAAAGAAAGGACAATGATTAAAAAGTAGGCCCTGGCCCCGAGGATCAAAAAGAACAGGTATAAATACAGGAACAACGGTTATAGAAAGGTATGGAAGAATCACTTCACTTAACTTAGTAAACAAGCTATCCTGAGTGTCTGAACTAACTTGTCCGTCGGAGTGCTAATTCGGGCACCCCCGACCGGAGTGTTTGTATCTTTTCAGGTGACTAGCTGAGGATCACTAGCATCTCCCAGGATCTGAAGAGTATTTCCAAACCACTTCTCCACAGTTCCCATCCCAGACCTTGCCATTGGTATTGGGGCTATCTTAGGCACAGATATGGAGGCTGAGGACGCTCCCACATTGCCTCCCCTCGTTGATAGGCCATTTGATGCGGCCACCTACCGACCACGCACACATGCTCTGTCCCTAGGTGGTATTTTGAGATTTAAGGGCCTCATCCCCGGGATAGACGAGGACATCTTGCTGCGAGAGCCTGCAGAGCACTTGTCCACCGATGCTTCCACGGTAAGCAACCTTTCTCGGTAAGCAACCTTCCTTTACTTTGTACAAATGTTGAATCTCATAAGCAGACCACTAGTTGATGCAATATACACTCCCCATTTACAAGTGATAGCTAGGAGGATTGGTGGCTATGGACCCATATCCGGCCCCTGACGTTGGTATGATAGACTGCCCGCAGAGGTCTGCGCACTGGTTGATGCCGCCGGCTTTGGGTCCTTCTGCTCAGGGCTAATACAGATAAGGGCCGAGACGCTGCTATATGGGGCCCTGGTAGAGAGATAGTGGGACACTACGGTCTCGTTCCACTTCTCGTCGATTGGAGAGCTGACCTTGACTCCATACGATTTGTTGATGCTCATTGGCCTGTGAGTCGGGGTTGGCGGCTCGATCCCATGTGATCTTGACATGACGTAGTGGAGAGCCACATAGCATCAGCTTCTCGGGGTGATCCCAGACATCACCAGTCACGGGATGGTGAGGTATAGTTGGTTTTATGTTCATTTCTCTGATTCTCAGCCTGCTACTCTAGATGAGGTCGCCCAGTACACCCGCGACTTCCTTGTATATCTCCTCGGTACTACCCTGTTTGCGAACAGGGAGAATACCGTGGGGTTATATCTTCTAGGGGCACTAATACACCTACCACAGGTGACAGAGTATGACTGGGGTGATGCCAGCCTGGCCACTTTATACTGCTATATGAGCTTTGTATCTCGCCGCAAGGTGGATTCACTCGACAGCTACTGGAGAGTTTGGGAGGTACACCTTATATTTACTTTTTCTGTGCATTCTGTTCATTCTGCATTTTCTACTCATCTTGGCTTTGCATTTCATTTTCTGCTCATTTTGGCTTTGCATTTCTTGTATATTCTGCTCATTTACCTCATCCATCTTTTTCTGCTTGCAACTATGGGTTTACACATACTTCACCTCTCTAGCTCCGGTCCCGGTGAGGCCGATTGAGTTGTCAGTACCTCGCTCCGAGTACTACAACTCCCGATTTGGGCGACACCGCCGCATAGACCAAGACTTCCCCTACTTTCGCCATTTCTTTGACACCATCACGGCGGATCAGGTAACAAAATACTAGTCTTCACATTTCCATGCTACTGTTTCCATACCGCTATTATTCTCATACTGCTAATTCCATACTGCACTGTTCTTCTCATATTGTACTATTCCATACTACATTGTCAGTCTCATACTGTTGCTTCTTATACTACTTAGATTTTTAATATTCGATATTTGCTTTCACAGGTTGACTGGCATCCTTAGCAAGGTATCCCTCAGATAGCGAGGACGACCTACGTTGCTGCATGGTACGCCTCCACCATGCAGGTTCTGTTTGAGGGCCCCTTCGGTAGGGCATATTACTTGGGCGAGACTCTCATCCAACAGACGCGAGGCGTTGTTGACCTTGACATTCCACATCCTCCTCTTCTAGGCATGAGGGTAGTTGATGAGCTCCAGGACAGTCCTCAGATCGACCTCCTGATGTTGAGAGAGGATGGTGATCGATATCATGAGATTGGCGACTTCACCACTTTCTTGCAGACTCAGGTGATGGCGCCTCTTACCTCGGGCATGGCTCGTACGGTCCTAGAGGTTGCTGTTGCTGTTGCTGCTGCCACTCGAGGAGTTCCTGCTGTAGCTCCCATTCTTGGGTTTCTGGTGATTTCTACAGAGGTCGTATACATGTGGCCAGATGGGGTGGTTGAGCAGATCCCCCTCGAGTACATTGAGGAGAGGGATCGTCAGTTGGTTCTTGCTCCCGCCATTGAGCAGGTACACACTCCTTTGTTTCTGCCTATTGTATTACTTTATGTTTTCACTGTAGGGCCCATTGTCCTTTCTTATTTCTGTTCACTGTACCCTGTTATTTCTGTTCACTGTTCTTCACATGCTTTTCCTTTTGCAGGTACCCAGGGCATATGCTGATGACCACCTCAAGATGATTGACCGACTGCTTCTGATGGTGTGGAGGAGACAGGCTACTTTGGCCACTCATGGGATTAAGGTATGCTTTTGCCCCTAGTTTACAGTCATGACAGTCTTGCTCACAACTTTATTGATTTCTTCTGATATCTGTACTCTCTCTCTTTCTTTTTTCAGCTTGAGCCAGCATCAGTTGTACCTGCAGGACCTCCTCTAGCTAGTAGACGGAGACGAGGCCTAGTGAGGAGCAGAGGAGGAGTGTAGCTTGACTTTTTCGAGCCCCATTTCGGAAGTCGAATAAGCCCTATAGTATTGGACTCCCGCGGTTCTGAATCTGATCTCACAAGTGCAATGTGAAATAGATAAACACCAAAGAGTCTCAATTCGGCAAATCTTTTGGAAAATCAAATTTGAATCAAATTGCCAAAATGGACTGCTTTGCTAGATACAGAGTCCCTACCTAAATATTTTTTGGAAAAATTTAGGAAACCAATGACTCGTGCTAAAGGCCACGTGTCCGTCATCACCAAGATTGTCTCAGCTCAGGAACTTAGGTACGAGAGAGGAAGGTCATGAATTGAGCACCCCGCTCGCTCGATCAAAGATTGGCCTCTACTAATCATGATATGAATCTTATGTACATTATATGTTCTTGTTCTGGTTTATTAAGCCAGCATTACTATGTGATGCGCACACATACAAGTATAGACTAACTTGCAAGAATTGGAACACTTGATTCGTGTTTGTTTTAAAAATTGTTTCGAAATATATACCACTTGAAAAAGTGATCGCATATGAACATTTACTCAAATTATTCCAATTCAAGAAACTAGCCTTCATTCACAGGCATTCAAACAGTTTATTAATTAATCATTTAGCCTCATGACAAGCATGCTAGATATGACAACATTCATATACATGCGATATGCTAAAGCGAGTAAAGGTTCACCTAGTGCTCCAAGCCAAAAAGATGATAAAGTTAGAAAGAAGCATGATTTCTAACTATGCAATATGACTAATGCAACGCATGCAGAATGCAATTACTAGGCTCGGCTACTAATATGGCATATGAATCAATTTGATAGCATGCAGTCTGAGCACGTATTCAAAGAAGTATTTAAACTAACAATGCAAGTTAGAATAATGAACCGAGCCCCGGTGCATGCAATACAAGTGGATGCAAATCATGAAATATGCTAAATAAAACATGATGCCCTAAACTAATCATCATAAGCTAGTAAATAAAAGGGAGAAAGACGTGGGGCTGGGAGACATACACATTATTATAACATTACGCCCTCACACAGGAGGGTCCAAATAAACTAACTAGCTAAACTAATTAACTAACTATTACAACAACAAATGAATAATTTAGCTAAACTACTTAACTAATTATTACAAACCGAATGAACTAATTAATTAACTAATCTAGCTAATTAAAATAACAGAAATGCGCGAGACCCCCAGTAAAAGCCACCCCCAGTGACCCCCAGTGCCACGTGGCACTGCGGGATTGGAAGGAAAGAACAAAAAAAAAAATTGGCCAATGGGGGAAGCCCACGTCACTGGGGGTCGACCCCCAGTGGGGGTGTGTAGCAAGGTTGTTAAAATAATTACATTAGTCCACAAAATTAATTAGCTACAACTAATTAATTACAACAGATAGCTAAGCTAAGTATTTAAACTGAACAGGCTCGATACACGAGGAATACTCATGCACATGCTCGGTTTCCACCCAAAAAGGCCACTGTTTGCTTCCAGAAGGTCTCTGTTGCACAGTAGAACACTTACACTTTTGTCCACTTCCAGAATGGCTATGCTCTGCTCAAAAAACTCATTGCTAGATTTTGCATTAGTGAGGGCTTGCCGGCCACTACTATACAGTTCATCTTGCTGTAACAGAAAACAAACAGAGCATGCACATGGTATTCTCAAGGGTTTGCTTGCACAATTCACCCCTCCTTATCATAAATAGATCAAAGGAGAGACAAAACTTGGTCCACAAACCATCAACTCAAGCAATTTCATTGCATGTTGGCTCATGAACCAAAGTGTGCAATTTCAATAGATGCAACAAAATAAGACTCTAACCTCCTCATTTTCATGAATTGATCATGGGAAGTGGTGACGTTAGAAACTTGAATCATTTCATCACTAATGAGTATGAAATGCCTCAAGCTTCCATGTGTTCAATTAACGTCCGATTGAACACAAAACCAAATTCTTATCTTGCATCATTTTAGTCCCATTTTGATTACTTCATTTTAAATTACCAACCATCCTTTAATTCATTGAGTCCAATGGTGAGTTTAAGTCCTCTAATGGAAAGAGGGCTCAAACCAAGAGCTGCTTTGGGCATGAAAGGGACATCATACCGTTGGTAATGAACCCCCTAAGGGATTACACCATTAAGCATGACATCTCAATCTCATGCTTAAACAAACAAGTTGTTTGAAACAACTTTGAAAGAAAAACAAAAGCCAAGAAATGAGGGAGGTTGCAGAGGTGATTAAGAGTGATCACAAGTATGGAAAGCCATAAATAAACACTATCAACTCAAATAAAATGGTGTCTAAGGCCTAAAACACCAAACTTATGAGGACAATTACACTATAAGCATGGAAAACAAAGCTCAAATGCAACTATCAACCATAAACAGTGCTAAAATAGTCTAAAAACAATCCTAAAACATGATGGAATTAAGACAAAAATAGCTAGATTAATATGCTAAAACATAGTAGAAGCTACGCTAGTAAGCAAGACACAAGGAGAGGAGGCTAACCCCTCCAAATTTGGACTTCAAAATATGATTTTAGCCACTGAAATAACTTTGAAAATCAGTGTTTGAAAGCCCAAAAAAAGATAGTGCAAAGGTGGGAAACAATTTCAAGGCTCCTGTGAGAATAGATGGTACTGGTAGACGTTACATGAGTTGCCAATGGCGTCAATTTGCCAAGGACAATTCTCTCATGGATCGTGATGTTCTCAAGTTTTATCGCTCTACCACCTATGTGAATTTCTATGTTGTGACTTTTTAACGTGCGCTTAGGACTCTCCCACTCTTCCTCGATGCTCCCCTTTAATTTCTATGTTGTGTGTTGTCTGTGAAGTGAAGTGAAGTAAAAATTAAGCAGTAGTTGTTTGTTACAGTTGTTGTTGAAATCTATGCTATGCTATGCTCTTTTATTATCTTCACTTTTACGAACATTTGTTGGTGTGCACAATGTTATGCTATACTCTAAACATTTATTTTTATTATTATTATTATTTTACTTCTTCCCCATGTTCTTGAGATTACTACTTTTTTTTTAAACCCTAGAGAGTAGAGAGAATAGAGATTTCTAAAGACCAGAAAACTACCCTAGATAGATTTGAATTTTCAAAGAGGAAAGAGATTATGCCCTAAAATGTAAGTGTTGAGATTGTAAAGAGGAAATGGAATAAATGTTGAGAAATGTGAAATTGAAATGATGATTAATGATGATGGTGGAGTTTGATATGTATTATCACTCCCATTTGAGATTTTGGAAAAGTGTATCTTTAATGGAATTTATCTATCTGTTTAGAGATATTTGTTTTGGGCTATTGATGGAAAATAGCTATGATTGTTGTGGAAATTGCACGTAGACTAGGCAAACTGGACTGTTTATAAATCATGCAGATCATGGAGCATGCAATGGATTTTGAGAATTTAATCTGTACGTTTTGGAAAGAGATTTTGGAAATTCTTGTGTTATGTTTTATGAGCATTTGTTTCATCTTGAAAATCATATTTTGGATCACATGTATTGTGCTATTTGGAAACGGTAAATAAAATGGTAAATCTAGGGAAAGGAAACTAATCTCTTACCTGTTGTCATTGAATATGGTTATGTTTTAATACATTGTAAATGTATGATGTTTGGGAGAACAAAAGGGATGTACTCCATTGAATTAAGTTAGCCTGTGTGTCCAAGGTGAAAGTCCCAAAAAACGCGCGTATACATGGGTACCGGTTCCCGCGGACAAAATTTCTGTAAAATGGCAATGGTAGTGCTTGTATAGCCTACGTTTACATAGGTCCCGTTTGACAGTTTCCTACGGATGAAACTTCCATGAAAGGTTGTATTGGTTTTGGAGATTTACCTATTTTATTTATTATCATTTTGGTTTTGGAATGAAATGATTTTAAAACGGTTTTAGCAATGTATTTGCTGTTGGGTAATGATGTATTCGTATGGGAATTGGCAATGAAATTGCTAGTTGGTATTGAGATACCAGGATTGACTTGTGGAAATGGATTTTATATCAAATTAATGTATTGAATTCGGAAAATGTTTTGAATAAACGAAAGGTTTTGAAAACTGGGAAGAAAGGGTTTTATTAAGAAAGCAAGTTGATTTGAGAATGCATTGAACATATTATATATGTATGTATTGCATTCATGATTATTTACACTGGTGGAGCATATATAGTTTTTGAAATATGTCCTACTGGGCTTTAATGCTCACCCTACGTGGCTGAAAATATTTTTCAGGTATGCTTATGCGGATGTGGACTAAGACGTTGAAGTTGTGTTTGGAACCGTGTAGGGTGGTTCCTTTATTTGCCGGCTAAGGGCCATTTATGTATTTATTAGTCGTGAGCTATATGATGTAAGCCTTTGGGCATCTTAATTTGATTATAACATCTTTGTATGTTTTAGTTACAAAGTATCCATTCAACTTAGATGTTGTATCTAAGAAGGTATAAAATTGGAATAACACATGTACTGTGTGCCTATATTATATATATATCTGCATAAGTGTTGTTAGTTATTGTCTATCATTCGGTGGTTTACTCACGTGAGCCGGACCACATAAATCCGGGACGTGATAGGTAAAAACCACTTCCCACGTACCCAAAGTATTTAAACCCGGTATGCTCTGATACCAAGTTGTAGCGCCCCCAAAATAATTACAATAAACCAACTCCAAACGCTAGTACAATACGATATAGGTGAAATAAGGAGCTTTTATTAATTAGAGTTAATATACAAAATGTGACACATGCGATATACATTCATAAATCGTTCATCCTGAATCTATAGTATATGTTACAAGGCATAATAAAGAATGAAAAGTGAACAGATATTTGTATGCCCTAAAGGCTTACATCTTTCCAAGACCGTGCTTGGTTACAACAAAATGAGTCATAAGTTCAGTACAAATAAAGCCCTAGGCTTGTGCCAAAAGTAAATACAAAATAAACAAAATTGAGCCTTCAGCTCCACAATCCTCCCAAGCTAAGTCCTTGGCAGAGGCATATCACCGGCACCTGAAAATGTTTTTCCCAAGTAGGGTGAGCCAACGCCCAGTAGAAATAATCTAGCACAATGTATGAATCTTAATAAAGATATAAGTATGATGTGCATAAGCCGTTAATAATTTATAAGATCATAATATGCCAAGTTTTATATCTCATTCCATTGTTCATATCCATTTCATTCAATCAACCACTACTGAGAATACAACTCATCGAGCCTCAAATCAATATAGTTATCATACAAACACATTCATTTGGCATTTTATGGAAATTTCGTCTGCGGGATCGGCACCCATGTATAGCAGCGGTTTTCAGGAATTCCACCCTGGACACATAGGCCAACTTAATTCACTGGAGTCCATTCCCTTTCTTCTCCCAAACATCATACATATACAATGTATTAAAACACAATCATGTTCAATGACAACCAATAAGAGATTAGTTTTAATTCACTTAATCCTCATGCAATTTCTACAATAATCATAGTTATCCTCCACTGATAACCCAAAACAAATATTTCTAAATAGATATACAATCTCCACGATAGATAAATTATCCAAATTTCCATAGGTGAGAGGTAATACATATCCGATTCCACCATTTATATAAACGTCTATTCAATTTCACATTCCAAATACCAATTTCGTTATTTATACAAAATAATTATTTGAACATTTTAGGGCAAAACTCCATTTACTTCGAAAATCTAATCCACGTGTCGAAATCAACCAATTTAACACAACACAACCTCATATCTACACTCGTAATCACTTTCAATATTTTCATTTGGAAACCCCTCTTTTGATTTTAAACCAAAACCCTAGATTTGACTAAAATCCTCCGAATCCCAACATCATTTACACAACAACAAATAGCTAAGTTAAAAATCATAGGGGAGTGTAGAAAATCCCTATCTCAAAGTTAGAAAACGAGCAAAGCAAGGAGAAAACTTCAAAGACGCCGAAACCGACTTTTGTTCGAATCAAAATGGAACTCTTGAGATGCTCTACCTTTTTTCCAAAGACACTAGCGTTGAGAAACTAATAGATATAGATGAAAATGTAGAGAGAATGTGAGTTCTAGAGAGAAAAGCTCAAGATCTAGGGTTTTGAAATGTTTTAGAGAGAGAAAGAGATGAAAAAGTGATTTAAAATGTGGCTGTTATGAACTGATATATGCACAGTCTGCTCTAGCGTCAGACACAATAAGATGTTTTGCTCGAGCGCAAGAAGTGACGCTCGAGCACAGAATGCACACTCCCAGTATTTTTGCAGACAATAGACCAATGCTTGAGCGCAAGAAAGGCCGCTCGAGCTGAGCCCACTTGAGCGCAGAAAGATCCGCTCGAGCGTAGAATACACTCTCCCAGTAGTTTTGCAGACCTGCAAAAATACTAAGAGTTCACAAAGCTTGCTCGAGCACAAGAAGTGCCGCTCGAGCGGAGGAGCAAAATTCTGGATGACAAGAGTTTGGAAACTATGCAACCAACCTATCCCAAACGCAATCACAATAATCCAATAGCCAAACTCAAGTAAGCAAAAGGGGAAAAGACATGAACAACATTCAGAAACCATGCAACCCGAGCCCAGAAAATCAAATGAGTAAGGTCAAAATCGGAATCGCTATAACCTCCCTACTTGAAGAATTTCGTCCCCGAAATTTCAAATCAGGTTTTACAGTTATGTTTAAACCAAAGACAATAATGATAGTTAATCAATTCCAATTCTGTGACCCATTCTCCGGTCATCCAATCCCATCAACATAATAAACGAAGTTTCAATACTGAATACACAATTCATATTTCCAAAACATATGCAATGTTTATAATAAGCTCGCATTTCCAAAACATAGACAACATATACAATGTTTCCATGTTTCCATAACATATACAATGTCTTCGTATTTCATTAACATAATAACAATGCAATAAATGTTCAAACATTAACAAACAAGTCTGGATACTTCTCACGGACTTCCAACTCACGTTCCCAAGTTGCTTCCTCAACCCCGTGATGTTTCCACAACACCTTAACCAAGGGAATTGTCTTGCCTCGCAAGACTTGGTCTCAGGTATCCAAGACTCTCACTGGTCTCTCCTCATACGAGGCATACTTATCAACCTATAAGGCAGTCTAATCTAACTCGTGTAATGGATTTGGCTCATACTTTCGAAGCATGCTAATATGAAACACATCATGAACCCCAGCAAGCTGTGGCGGCAAGGCCAAACGATAAGCTACCTCTCCAATCCACTCAAAGATCTCAAAAGGCCCAATGAATCGAGGGGACAACTTCCCACTTTTCCCAAATCTCATCAAACCTCTCTTAGGTGACATCATCAAGAGTACATGGTCTTCCACCTCAAAAGACAAAGGTCTCTTCCTACGGTCGGCATAACTTTTCTGGTGACTCTGGGCCATAACCAACCTCTTACGGATTAAGTGATACTTTTTCCGTCATCTCCTAGACTAATTTTAAGCCCAACATAGGTGCATTATCCACCTCAGCCCAATACACAGGGGATCTACACGGTCAACCATACAAGGGCTCAAACGGTGCCATGCCAATACTCGATTGGAAACTGTTATTGTAGGAAAACTACACTAAGGGCAAGTGCCTCTCCCACGAACCCTTAAAGTCAAGGACACAACTTTGAAGCATATCTTCTAAAATTTGAATGGTGTGCTTTGACAATCCGTCAGTCTGAGGATGATACGCAGTGCTAAAGGTCAATCTCGTGCCCAAAGCACCCTGTAGGCTCTGCCACAACCGAGCTGTGAAATGCGAATCTTTATCTGAAACAATTGTCACTGGGACACCGTGCAACCTCACTATATCTCTAATGTAAAGGTCGGCAAGATAATCTACAGAGTCACTTAGGCACATAGGTATAAAGTGCGTTGACTTAGTCAACCGATCAACTACCACTTGTAGCTCAGCTTTTTGACGCCCCCTTTCGGAAGCTCGAAAAGAAGCCCTATAGTTCGGACTCCCGTGGCTCTGAATCTAATCTCACAAGTGCAATATGAAACTGATAAACACCAAAGAGTCCAAATCTGGCAAATCGTTTTGGAAAATTGATTTTAAATCAAAAAGTGCCAAAATTGGACTGCTTTGCCAAATACAGAGTCGCCACCTAAATATTTTATTTTTGGAGAAATTTAGGAAACCCATGACTCATTCCAAAGGCCACATGTCCGTCATCGCCAAAGTTGCCTCGGCTCGGGAACCTAGGTACGAGAGGGGAAGGTCATGAATTGAGCACCCTCGCTCGCCCGATCAAAGATCGGCCTCTACTAATCATGATATGATATTTTATAAACATTATGTGTTCATGTTCCGGTTATTAATTTAGCTTTATTATGTGATGCACACAAGCAAGTATAGACTAGTTTGCTCAATTTAGAACAATTCAACTCATGTTTGTTTGCGAAAATGGTTTGAATTTGCCAACTTAAGTGGGCTTAAAGTTTGCGGATTTGCCACCAAACATAGTGGGCTTAAAACATGATTTGCCACTCAACAAAGTGGGCTTAAAATGCACATTTGTTGAATCGTTCCAATTTAAACAACAAGCCTTCATCCACAGGCATTCAAACAGTTTAGCATTTAAGCATATAGCCTCATGGCAAGCATGCTAATCATGGCAACATTCAAATTCATGCGAGTATGCTAAAGCATAAAAACTTACCTAGTACTCCGGGCTAAGAAGATAAAGTTAGAAAAAAATGCATGCTTCCTGACTATACAAAGTGTCTAATGCAACACATGTAATATGCATTTAATAGGCTCGGCTACTACTATGGCATATGAATCGATCTGATAACATGCGATTAAACACGTATTCAACTAAGGTATTGAAATGGCAACACAATTAGAATGATGCGCCGAGCCTCGGTGTATGTAATACAAGATGAATGGATGCAAGCATGAGGTATGCTAATTGAAACATGACCCTAATCTAACCATCAAAAGTGGTTAAGTAAAAAGGAGAAAGACGTGGGGTTGGAAAACATACACGCACGCCCACACACTTATTACAACATTACAGCCTCGCGAAGGAGGGTCCGAATGAATAAGAGCTAACTAACTAGCAACTAATGAGACTAATTATTACAATGAATAACTAGCTAAGCTAATTACTAATTATTACAACACTTTTAACTAACTAGTAGACTAATTAATTAATTTACAACACAAATGTACATGAACTAAGAAATTAAGATATTAAACTACGCTGCCACTGCTCCGCCTCGGGGAGTGGAAGATGCACATGCTCGGTTTTGGCCCGAAAAGACCTTCGTTTTGCTCTCGAAAGCCTCTGTTTGCAAGGTTGAGCATTACCAGAACCTTTCTGCTCCATCTTACCAAAATCAACTGAGGTTTACATCAGTAGCCTGCCGGCCATGGATGGATGTTGCCAGCCATTGATGGTGCACCGCCGACCACTGATGGTGCATTGCCGGCCACTGATGCATTGGATCACCATGCTGCAACAGAGCACAAACAGAGCAAAAAAAGGGTTTTTCCAAGGATTGTATGCACAATTCACCCCTTCTTTTCATGGACAAATCCAATGAATTGTGAACTTAAACCACAATCCACCAATCAAAGCAATTTCATTACATGATGGCTTGTGATTCAAGGTGTGCAAGCTTAATAAATGCAAAGCCAAACACTTAAGAACCATCACCCTATCATGCATGATCAAGGGTAATGGAGACCTAGGAAAGTGGCATATTTCATCACTTTTGAGTATGAAATGTCCCATTTTCCTTGTGCTCAAACTAACGTCCGATTTGAACACATGCAATGCAACACAAAGAAATGCTTATCTTGCCTCTTTTACTTATCAATTTTGTTTACACATTTTAGTTACTAACCATCCTTTAATCACATTAAGTCCAAATGGTGAATTAAGTCCTCTAAATGGAAAGAAAGCTCAAACCAAAGGTTGTCTGAGGCATGAAAGAGACCTCATGCCATTGGTAATGAACCCCCAAAGGGATTAAACCATTAAACATAAAACCACAATTTCATGCTTTAAACAAGCAAATGGTTTGAACCACTTTCAAAGCAAAAATAAAACCAAGAAGTGATGGAGGTTGCAGAGATGGTTAAGTGCTGAAAATGAGTGATAAAAGGATAAGCAAATGCAATCAACTCAAACAAAAAGGTGTTTGGAGCCTAAAACACAAGCTTGTGAGGACTATTGCACTACAGCCATGCAAAACAAGACTCAACTGACCCAAACAGCCCAAAATTGAGCTAAAGCAGGCTATTTCAGAGGCAAAAACATGCTTGAATTAAGCTAAGCTAAGCTAGAAAAACATGCGAACATATGAAGTTAACTAGACTAGCAAACAAGGCACAAGGAGGGGAGGCTAACCCCTCCAATTTTGGACTTCAAAATGAGTTTTTTGCCACTGAGAAACCTCTAAAATTCAATGTTTAAAGGCCCCAAAAAAGATGGTTTTATAATGGGAAACAAAAGTGCAAAGGCCTTAATGACAAGGAATAAAGATGGATGAACCAACCTCTAACCTTTAATGGCCCAAAACACCAATTTCAGGCCATGAAAACAAAGTTTTTTATAGCTCAAAACCAGCCCATAACAGTAGGAAAAATATGGAAAAACAAGTAAGCAAAGCAAGCTTAAAAGACTAATATTATACCTCTTGAAGAGAAGAGTGGTTCCAAGCAACAATTCAAGCCAAAAACAACTTGTAGAGCTCCAAGAGGTCCTCAAACAACCTCAACTCAAAGGTGTTCACTTTTGGTTAAGGGTTGATGTGCAAAAGTGTAATGTAAGTAGGCAAAGCTGTAGAGAAATACAAGAGAGAGAGAAAAATCTAGAGAGAGGGAGAAGATTTTGAGTCTTAATTCTTCCAACCTCAAAACATGAGAGAGGGCCTCCCTATATATAGAAAATATGAATTCTATACAAAGAGATCCTACCCTCCACGTGTGGGCATCTGCAAGTTTCTGTGCAACCAGCTAGCCCAGCTGGCACAAAATATCTGTAGAAAACACTAGTGGCCGGTCGGCCATCAGTGATGGTCGGCAGGCCAAAAGCCATGGTCGGCAGCCCTCATAGATGGCCAGCAGGCCACCAAAGGCTGCAGGGGAGAGAGACCAAGACATGGTCAAAAAAGGAGACCAAAAGGATGTAGGGTTTGGAAGGCTCAAACCTGTGACGTTCTGTTGAGGACTTTGAGCGCTCGGTGAGCAATCAGACTCGTCATCTGATGTATCTGCAAGAACATCCAAGTCTTGAAGGGCCGTAAAAAATGGGGTGTCTACAGTTGCCCCTCTTTGACAGAGCTCGAAGTCATGAAATGACGCATGTGAATGTCAAAGCCAAGAGACGACCCATTTTGACAAGGCCGCAAGACTTGGACAAACAATCAAGACAGAAAATAAAATGGTTGCACTTGCAGGCTGCCTACGTATCCCTTTGCAAGGAATCAATCCACCGCAGTTTTTGGGCAAGATGCAAATGATATGCATGATGCAAGAACATAACTTATGATCATGCAATGAGGTTGTATTGGAACATTTAAATGCAAATGCAAAGCAATGAAAATGCCATATTCAAACAAACCGAAACAAGGTACAACAGCCCAAACATGAAAAGAAATAAGTAAAAGAGCACGCCACGTATGAGAATCCTAAGCCAAACCACATTTCATGCATAAAGGATGTAAGAAAATTATGCAAACTTAACTACGCGACACGCAGGAAAGGCGAAAAGCAACATAACCATCGGGCTCACCCAAGGTTTTAACCGAGATCCTAACGCGTTGCATGCGAGAGAAGGGAAAGCGATGTAAACGCCAGGCACACCCGAATGTTTTATTTTTTTATTTTTTTTTAACCAAAGCAAACAATCCTAACACGTCTCGCGCAATAGGAGAAAGATGAACAAATCCAAACACGTCTCACGCGAGAGGAGAAAGTGAATACGTCCAAACACGTCTCATGCAAGAGGGGAAAGTGAATGCGTCCAAACGCATCTCACGCGAGAGAAGAAAGTGAATAAATGCATTTCGAAGGGCACAAATGATCTTACCTGGAACTCCTCTGAGTGAACCGTACATACAATATCGTCAGCTTTCTCGAATGAGCCGTATATACAATATCGTGCCTGTATAAAACTCAACAAATGAGATACAATAAGAATGCATGTTCTATGTAAAGAAAACAATCGAGGCAAAATGCTACATGAAGGCACATTCAACGCCAAGTGCCTAATGCATATTCTATGCACGAGTGACAACATGTTCTATGCAAAGTACAAAATGCATGTTCTATGCAAAGTACAAAATGCATGTTCTATGCATGATTGAAATACGCATTCTGCGCAACAGCATATGTGAAATGCACGATTGATAGCATGTTCTATGCCAAGTACAAAATGCATGTTCTACATACGTAATGAAGAGATGCATAGTCTATGTGAGAATGAAAGCATATTCTACCAAAACAAAGCAACTTTCCGATTTACCTCTCGGAAAAGTTGCGATATGCAAAAAGGATACACCTCGTTCACGTTGAGAAGTAACGAGCATCACGCACCGAAAACACAGTTTCGAGCTTCCACAGTGGCATTCTAAACCAAACAATGAACAATCCCTTCACTTTTGGGAAACCAAGGACACAAAACAGCATCAAGAACCCCAAGAAAGCTGCCGGCCACCTGCCGGTCATGAGAGAAGGCCGTCGGCTAGGTGCCGGCCAAAAATGGACACCGCTGGCCATCGATGAGCCTTGCCGGCCATCGATGGCAGATTAAGGGTAAAATGGGGTTTTCGGCTCGGGCCTTTTAAATATGGATCACCACACTTCATTTTCTCACTTCCCCTTGCTCGAAAATTCTCTCCCTCTCTCTCTAGACCTTTCTTCTCTCTAGATTTGCACTTTTTACGCGTTTTCCAACGCACTACGCGAAGTTGATTCGCTAAATCCCCTTTGTTTACTTCACTTTGAACCGATTGAAATCCGATTTCGGTGTTTCTTTCCTCACTTTCTCCATTCTAGTTTCATTTCCCTTGAGTTTCTCTCAAGTTTTGTGCACTTTTCTTGACTTTGACTTTTTCCAAGTTTACCCTTTTTCTTCATTTTTTCTTCACTTTTCACGTATATCGCACCTATTTTCAAATGGCGGACGAGGTTCCTCATGACGGGGCTCCTCCGGAGGTTTTCCCAGTGGTTCCACCTATACCGGAGGTAGAGGAGTTGATAGCTAATCTTGAGGCTAACTTAGAGGTAAAGTTTGAGCCCGAGGTCGAGCCGAAGCCACTACCACCGAGGGTACGGCCTTTTGATGCGGCGCAGTGTCACCCACAGACACACGTACTACCTACTTCCAGAGGCATCAGACACTTCACCGAGTTCCCCTGCGGTGCGCCGGAGGACCTTTTGTTGAGGAAGCCGGAGTCTCACTTATCGGCCATTGCCATCGAGGTGAGAACACTGTTTTGAAGTATTTCTGCCTTTCTTTATTCTCATTTCTTGCTCTTTCTTTTATTCGAATACGCTACCATCACTGCTTTATCCAACTGCACCCTGTTTACTGCATTTATTGCACAGCTTTGTATTTGGATCCACCCGACTGCGTCTTATACACTGCCCTTATCTAACCATGCATTGTTTTCATCTGATGCATTCCTTTCATCTGGTTGCGTTTCATGTGCTACCCTCATCTGATACATTTCATACACGGTCTTCATCTGATGTATTTCTTTCATCTGGTTGCATTTCATGTGCTACTCTCATCTGATACATTTTATGCACTGTCTTCTTTTACCACAGTGCGAGTCTCGCGCCTTCAGAGGCTATGGCGCTATGACTACTAGAGATTGGTATGACGAGCTTCTAGCTGGTGTTCGAGACATCATTGATGGGGCAGGCTTCAGCCTCTTTTGCTCTGGCTTGACTCGGGTTGTTGCGAGTCATCCCCTCTTAGGAGCATTAGTGGAGAAGTGGTGGGATACCACCAACTCCTTCCATTTCTTCACCATAGGTGAGATGACGATGACTCCTTATGACTTTGCCATGATCATTGGTGTAGACATAAGGGGTGATCTGATCCCTATTGGCATTGATACGGAGGAGTGGGAGACAGCCTGGTTTGAGCTGCTAGGAGCATACCCACCCATGTATCAAGCGGGGATGGTGAGATATACTTGGTTTGCAGAGTGCTTCAGAGGGACTGAGCCTGAGATGGTAGAGGAGATTGAGCAGTACGCCAGAGGTTTCCTGATGTTTCTCTTCGGTACCATCTTGTTTTCTACAACTAGGGCGGAGCTGGCCTCACCACATTGTACGGATACATGAGCTCTACCTCCCCTCTACAAGGAGGCCTGATTGGAGGCTACTGGCGCGCCTGGGAGGTACACATCTCAATTTTCCTCTTCGCACTTCACATTTTCTGCTTTACAGTTCCTGCTTTACATCTGTTTAACACCTGTGCTTTCTGCTTTGCACTTTCTATATCTGCTCGATACTGTATTGCTCACATACCACTATATTTTCCCTGTAGCTATTGTTATACGCATACTTCCGATTCTTGCCCCGAAGCCCATTGTAGAGCTTCCGTTGACGGTACCCTACTCACAGATATACGATGGTCAGCTTTGCCTCAGGACTCGCGAGCCTTTCACTTTCTTCCGCCGGTACTTCGACACAGTAGGTGCCTATGAGGTATTCTAAAAGCATGTTCATTTCATTTCTACTTTGAAAATGTTCACTTAGTAACTAACATCAACTAATACTCTGTGCAACTTTTGTTTGCAGATCAGGTGGCAACCATGAGCCTTGATGCCANTAGCAATTTTCATCTAAATTTTTAACAATTAATAATGAGAGAGCCACATTGAAATATGAGTTGAAGGCAAAAGGATTTTTTATTTTTATTTTTATTGGCGAAGTCTAAGGATAAGAGATTAAAATAAAATTTGAGTGATAGAAATCTCCCATTTTATATATATGTGTAGAATTGGACTTTTAAACATTGATTCACAACTTCTTAAAATTTGAATTCATCAATTTTCATATGGGAGTCACACCCTAACCAACTAAAACACGACCTATGGTTGTATAAAAAAAATAGTCCATCATTTTGATAATAAGGTTTTGTTCCCACTAAATACTACATGGACCGTGTGCCGCTGCTAGAGTTACAAACGCATTGGATTGAGCTCTGCAAATCAAATCTCAGCTCGTTTGTTTATCGAATTTAAAAATCTAGCATTAGCTTAGTTTGAAAATTGATAATGATTTTTGTTGTTGTTATTATTTACATTGTTCAAATAGAGATAAAACACACTAATAAGCAACTAGACATGATGAAAATATTTTGCTCCTGGGTCACGTTAAAATTTTAATTTATGAGGATTAATTTGAGAAAATATATTAATAAGAGAGCGGAGATCATATTTATTAGAGCAACTCCAAGAATAAAAGGCAAAATGTCTTGCAAAAGTATAAAAAAAAAAAAAATCTTTTGTTTTATTTTGCCTAATTAGTTTAACTAGTGTACACTCTAACCAAACTCTTTAATTTAGCTAATCAATCAAACTAATTTAACTAATTTTTATAAAAAAAAAAATATTATAAATATAGATTAATGAATAAATAATCTTTTAATGGCATGATGCATATGTTAATATGACATTTACAAATATTTTTTTAAAAAATATTTTCAAACGATTATATTTTCAAATAGTAAACTAAATCAATTGGATGCAATATACAAATACAAAACCAACCAAAAAAAAGAATGTTTGATCAGATGGAGAGAGCAATTTCAACGAGAAATCCTTTTGCCTCCCAATAAAGGCTGGCTAGTTATAGAGAATCAAAATCAAAGTGAGTGTTTTGTCTCTTCTAAAGCAGAGCTTCTTGGAGGAAGAGAAATCCAATTGCACTAGCAAAAATACCTCAGGATGCACCTTTGCCTTCTCCCATTGAGATGCTCTTAGCTTACTACACTATTCCTTATGTAGCTATGAGTTCTCTTGTAGAAGTCTTTTGACATCTTAACTGCTATGGAAATTACCAAGTCAATTGTCATGCACTGTTCTGATTCACTAAAGCCCTTATTTGATCAACTTCCAAAGGAGAAATTTTGGGGTGAAACTGATCTTTATAAATGGGAAGGTTTCTAGTATGTGCCTCGTCTTCTAGAAGCTGCAATGGCCGTCCAGGCCAAGTTTGAGGCAAAAAATATGAGTTAATTTTTTTACAATCCACTTTTAGCCTTTTACTACTACTATATTTTATTTTATTTGTTTTTGCGCAATGCAAACTCCAATCACTAATATTTTTTGACGTCACAAATACATACAAATAGTCTATAATTCAAACATCATACATCCCTCTAATTTAGAAGTTTTAAAAAAGTGAAAAATTTAAAAAAAAAAATCAAAACCAAAATATTACATCACATAGAACCCACATACTAATTAAAACTATTAGAACTATTAATCTTTTTTTCTCTATAATTTCCGCCATGACAAAGTAAAAAGAAAAGGCTAAATATTTAAATATTTGTGACATCAGTCGACGATGCAATTACTAAAGTCACAAAATGACCTTTTTATAAAAAAATAAAGTGCGAAGTGATCTAAAGTGAAGTGGTGATATTATGGGATTATTTAGAATGATTTAAATAAATATATGTTTTAATTTTTATAAAAAAATAAAAAAATAATATAACTTAAATAAATTCATTTATATTCATCATTCTAAATAACTCCTATATAAAGAGTGCATCCTATTTGGTATTGTTATTTTTTTTTTTTATCAAAATGCTTTCACATCAATCAACTACCCCTACAATTCTCATTCATCAAACTATCTAAAACTGCTAAACCATTTTCTTCATTCATCACATTATTCCTCAATCATCGAATTATGTAAAAATTTAAATATAAAATTTTAAACATATTATGTGATATATATATATATATATATACGCATCAAACCAAGAGGCACATCCCACGAGAAAAGAGACAACACCACCAAGAAAACAAACAAAACGATAAATAAACACAAAAAGAAAAAGAAGTTGGGAGGAAGGAGCAAATGGGAGAGATTCTTTCATAAAATTTCAACCAAAAAAAGATTAAAAATAAAAGGGAATAAAGCAATGAGCCCTTTGGACTTTTGTTACTGCTTTGTTTTTTTCTTTTTTTAAACTCCACTCTAAGCTCTCCATCCTGACCGTCCACCCATTCGTGGACTCACATTTTACGCCAATCACACACCGTTGATCAACAACAACTCAACTATACAGACAAAAACCATCCAACTGCTACGCACCGCCAAATCACATGCACCTTGAGCTCGGATTGGGGCTTCGATTTGGGCCTGACTTTGGGCTGGGCCACTTATTACACTCCGGCATTTAAAATCTTTTACTTTTGTTTTTTTTTCTCGATTCCCAATGCGTAAGAAATAGACAAGATTCCCCATGCCACCTGACAAAACAAAGTTTAATAAAGAAACACGTGAGTACGTACGACTCTGGATCTCTGACTTGTGTGTTTTAGATTAGATCAGATCTACAGCTAAGATTACATTAGATTAAGATCAGATCGGATCTAATGGTGGAGGTCAATGGACCTCGTGATCTCATCACATATAACATATATATATATTATAATATTTTAAGTTTTGGGTAGAAAAAAATGAAATTTCAACTCACCAAAAATTACATGAAAATTGAGTGAGATACAAATCATGTGTACCAATCCTCATAAAAAATATTGAGAATAGGGAAATACTATGGTGCATATATATGCACTTTTAACTTTTAAAAAAATGACATAATTTTAATTTTTTGATTTATAATTAAAAAAATTATAATTAAACACAATATAAGACATAACTAAAATATTGTCATAATTAAAAAAAAAATTAACTATAACCAAAAAAAAAAAATGACATAAATATATGTACATATAATATACTATTTTTAAAGGAGGTATATTCGAATTTCCCTTGAGAATATATTAGTAATTCTTACAAAAATGTACCACCTTTATACTACATTTTAGTAACTACTTACATAATGCATAACATAACCTGATACAATTCTAACACTTAAAACTTTATTAATAGTATGATCTTTGCTAATAACAGCCTTAAAGCTTGTTAATAAAGTCACGTAGCGTCAAAATATTTATAATTCTAAAATTTTTTATTTATTCTTTACATATTTTAATACATTATAAATTATATTTTTAATAGTAATAATCATCTTTAGAGCTGTTTTTAATATTTTTTTTATTTGTTTATGTAATTGTTAAAGAATTTGACCGTCCGACAAAAGACGAGACAATGTTTTGCATAGGATGATAAAACTGTCCTTTAAGATTCGTTTATAGTACACAACAAAGTCATTTTTGTCCATTCACGTGAATTTGTCCTGTTTTTTTCCGTGGTCACCCTAATATTTTAATCTTCAATTATATATATATATATGTTTTACTATTTTGACCAAATATGTTGAAACAATTGCACATGAGTTACAACAGTACTACACTAGTAGGACCTTACGCAAAATGTTTATATATTCATCTATTGATGTTAATTAGCATTTGGAATAAGGATTGGGAGTTATAATTTTAAAGTTTTAAAAAGAGTTTTAGTGAAATGGTAAAGAATGAAATTCACATATAAAGTAATGTGTATGTCTATGTACTAAGAGGTACTTACATGTACATCCTAATAAGTAGACTTATTGTCTAATAGATCCTATAAGAAAAATTTGTCATAAAAAAGGTCACTAATTGTAAGTTTTAGTGACAATCTATAAAAATTATAACAAAAAAAGTCACTAATTGTCAATTTTTAGCGACATATATAAAAAATTGTCACAAAAAAATATTTTTAGCGACAAATTTATTAAGACTTAATTTTAATAGGACTTGATGGGAATTAAGTCAAACTATTAGGACCTATTGATAGTTTATCACTAGAGGTCTTTGTAAAATTAAAATTGTCTATCATTATTGTTAACATTTGTGTTGTAATTAATAAAACAGTTGTACATTACTAACCATGACTGACTGTCTACCTACCCAAAAAAAAAAAAAAAATTCCCAAAATTTAATGAACAATGAGCACTTCCTATAAACTTTGTTTGGGAGTTGACTAAAAAATTTGTATATTCGTTAAAAATAAGCTTTAAAAAATAGAAGCTAATATTAAAAAAATTATTCCTAATTTGTTTGACATATTTATAATTTTAATTTTTTGACTTTTATAATGACTTTTTAGAGGAATTAAAATGAGTTTTTTTGAGGAAATATGAATTAATTAAATAAGTTAAAGACATTTTTTAGAAAAAATAAAATAAAATTTTTAACTAATAAAGTGACTTTTACGCAACCTATCTTTGAAACTACTCTTCGAAAGTAGGGTAAATAAATGGATTTTCAGTTTAAAGCTAAATTTCAGCTTAATGAATGAGCGGTCAATTAAAAACATAATTATATATATATTTGTAATTCCACCTAAACTAATGACAAACTCTACCCATAATTAGTATTTTTCAATCTTTAAAAGTAATTAAATTATTTTTTCTTAATAAAGGTTCATGCTGCCATGGTGATACAGTATATATATACATAAACTAAAGGTCAGCCTTCTCTCCGATTCGAGATAGAGCGTGATGTCGGGTCCATGGATCCAATACGGATCTTATTTCGATAATCCGAATCGTTCAATATGTAGTTATCCATGTAAAAAATCACATTGATCGGATCAGATTTTTGTCAACGGTAAATATAATTTTCAAAATATATTATTGATAAAAATCTGATCCAATCAAGAAGTTATCAATATCCGATCAATGTTGACGAACGACACACATTGAACGGTTTGAATTATCAAAACAGAACATGTGATGATTCCACTGACCCAACAATACCGTCCAATGTGGCCTGGAACCCTAAACTGAACGACAAGCTTTTCCTACCAAAAAAAAAAAAACGCGACAAGCTAGCAGAAAAAGATGCGAGGCCCATCTTTAGGTAGTTCTAACACTCCCAACCCTTTTCAAATTTAAGGGTTATCTAGCCGAAAGCTTTAGCTATCTCTCAATTAAAATAAAAATATATAGAGACTGGTCAACAACCACGACCTATTTTAACATTTCTTTTTTCTTTTTTTCTTTTTTTTGATAAGATGAAATTAAAATAAGTATACTTATCCAATTATAAAAGTAATACCAATTAAAAATAAGTCAAAAGAGAAAACAGATTAATATAGATGCAACTACCATAAATAAAAATGTTAGGAAAATAAAAAATGAAATATAATAAATTTGTTTAATTGTATATACAGTGTTTTATATAATAAAATGACAAATTTTTTTTTTTTTTTTTTTTTTTTTTTTTTGTAGAATCGACCGTACTTAATTTGATTTGATTTGTAGGATATTGGATGATTTTGAGAGAGACGTCGAAAACTAACCCATAAGATAACCCACTTTGCAAAAGTCATACCAACCGTGAAACACATCAACAATGTTAGAGACCTCTAATTTAGAGGTTCTAAACACACTTCTAATGAGGTAAAAAAGGTAATAAAAAAAAAAAAAAAATCAAAACACAGCACTGATGTGACAGTGAATGGGATCCAATGCCACATCACTAGTGGTATCTCTAATTAGAGGTCCCAAGTATTTTTCTGAAAGAGATTGAATGTCTAATGATTTACTAATAAAGTACCCAAAATAATAACAAACACCAAAACAAAATATTAATAAATGTAAAAATATTATATCCCAAGTTTGAAAGGAAATTTACACAAGAAATATTATTATGAATTCACAGACATGAAATATTATTTAAAATTAGTGATACATAACACTTTTATAACGAATATTTACTTTCATAAAGCAATCACTTTTTTAAAAAGGAGAAAATTGTCAATTTCTTGGGTCAAAGGCACCAAAACTAGTGTGAAGATAACAGTTACACATCAAGAACAACAAATATAGTAAATAAATAAATAAATGGTGCTAAAAATAACATAACAAAAATAAACAAATAAATATAGAACGTAACCAATCAAAACACGACACGTATTATACGCCCCAAACTGTACCATTTAACAAGAACCTGATTCTGAGGCATCATTTGCGCAGTTACTATTAAATATTAATATTTTATAATCAATGAACCGAGTCGACTCAATATGAACAAAAATAAATAAATAACAAAATAAAATAATTAAGCGGGTTAGAATTTCTTACCCGACCCGTTTTAGTCCCGGAAGATGACTTCACTAGCTAAATCCAACAATGGTTTCAAGCAATCCGGGGAGAATTTTCGGGCAAACAAGTAGGAATAAGTCGAGTTCGAAACCCGGAGCTCATGAATTAGATTCGACGAAATCTCGGGCGGGCAGTACGAATGCGGGTGCCCATCAAAACTATCGGTCCAATTGACCCGAGTGAGTGTGTAGTGGCTACACCCATTCGGATCCTCCATGGACAAAAGGGTCGGAAAATAATGCTCTTCCGGGTAACAAGACTGGGTGTTGAGACAAGGCAATCTAAACTTCCTCCAAAGCCTCCTATCCTTGATCACCAACAGTGCGTGCCTCCGGGCCAGTACAAAAAACTGTGACCCGACCCGGAACCGCTCGAAGGATACCTCGGGCAGCATCACATTCTCGCCCCGGGCAGTGTAGCGGTCCCACAGCTGGGGCTCGCCGGAGAGGATCTCGATGAAGCTGGTTGGGTAATTGAACTGAGTCAACTCGGGCAGTGACTCGGTGGAGATTTGCGGCGGAGATAACAAGGTGCGGTAGGCGAATTGGAAGGAATGGAGAGGAATGCAGTGTTGGGAGATGATTGCGAAGTAGGAATTGAGGGGGTCGTCGAGGATGGCGGTGGCGAGGAGGCGGCGCGCGGCTGAGATTAGGGTTGGGGAGGCGCGTTCGGTTTTTCTGGCGGCGATGAAGCGATTTTCGAAGACGCTGCCGGGAGGGATGGTGAGTTTGGCGGAGGGATCGGCGTGGATGTAGATGTTGAAGAGGGGTTTGTGGCCGTGGAAGAAGAGTTCCCAGAGAGGGGCGAAGTGGAGATCGGTGTTGGTGAGGAAGAGGAAGGCGATTTTGGGCTTAGGGTTGGTAGTGCCGAGGCGGGAGACGGCGTGGTAATGGTGGTGGTGGTGGTGGAGGAGGAGAGAGGAGGAGAGGGTGGCGCGGCGGAAGAGGGCGAGGTCGTCGAGCTCGTCGGGGAGGGAGATTTGGACGTGTTTGGGAGGGAGGAATCTGGGGGCGAATAGGAATAAGAGAGGGAGAGAGAGTAATAGAGCGAAGGAGAGAACGAATGGAGTTGAAAACATTTCTTCTTGTGTATTTTTTTTTATTTTTAATTTTTACAGATTACAACAATGTGAATTTGGGAGAGAGTGTGGAGGGAAGAGAAAGTGGAGTGAGATGGGTTTCAATGGATTAAAGGGAGATTAGGGTTTGAATTTGATTGTGATTGGATAATGGTGGTAGTGGTGGTGATGAGGAGGAGGGTGGTATATAACTAAGAAAGGAGACAAGGAGGGAGAGGGAGAGGGGACAAGGAAGATGATGATGATGATGATGATGATGATGATGATGATGAGAGAGAGACAGAGAAGCAAGCAATGGCTATACTAAGGAATTGGGCTTTTAGAGATAGAGAGAGAGAGAGAGAGGGGGGGGGGGAGAAAGAAAAGATAAGGGTAAAGGGACTGGTGGAGAGAGAAAGGTGCTAAAGTAGTATGTATGTATGTATGTAGGACTAGGAGGAGGGGGAGGGGTAGAGAGAAAGGTGCTAAAGTAGTGTGTATGTAGGACTAGAAGAAGGAGGGGGAGGGCGAGGGGGAGGTAGTGGAGGCATTATTATGGAGCGAGGCATGCATGGTGGGGGCTGTTTTCAATGATTTATTTAACTTAGATCATTAGATATACACAAAGTCGGGATTCATCATGTGGTTACGAGAGTTTAATTTTGGAGGAGCATTCTCCTCAGCCCAAAATTTGTATTGGAGTATGTTATTTTGGTTGGTGAAATTCATCTGTATTGATAATTTAAATTATTTATTTTATTTAATATTTTATTTATAAAAATAATTAAGTTGATCGAATAATTATAATTAATTTAATTTATTGTATTTTTCACCAAAAGTAATAGATGACAAAAAAAATAAATTATATATATTTTTTTTAAGGTTTTTTTTTTAATGTCTCTCGTATTAAGATTTTATAGCATAAAGGACATCTAATATTTTCATAATGTCTAAGGTCCCTCAAGTTGATCCAGAGAAAATTAGTCCAGAGAAAATTTGAAAATTTCTCTGACTTTAACGGCCTTCCTACAAAATTATCTCTCTAGAGAAATTTCAAATTTCTCTGCATTCCATATACTTCCCACTCTCCAGATAAATTTCTCTGCATTTTCACAACATTACCTCTCCAGAGAAATTTTGAAATTTCTCTGGATCGACCTAGAGAAATTTTAGTTCAAACCCAGAGAATTTCTCTGGGGATATATCCACATCGCTCACTACTCCAACCTTTAACTTTCCTCTGCTTCACCACCCCCTCTCTCTCTCTCTCTATATATATATATATATTGTTTCTCTCTCCTTAAGTACCAAGAAGAAGAAGAAGAAAGAGAAATATTAAATGACACTATCATTAATATATATATACACACACATAAATTCAGAGTATTTAGATTGTCAAACTAATATTTTTGAAGCTAGTATCTAAATTTAACAGTGAGAATAAATGTAATCAACAATCACAGCCGTACTACTCGCTGAAATACCTTCCCAGCAATGTTTTCTTGACTTTCGAAGAGAGGAATCATGACTGTTTGACCATTTTCCTTCTTTATTGGAACCTATGCAGACAACGTTCACCTCCATTTCGTAACGGCAAGCCATTGGAAAGAAAGGATCGGTGATTGATCCGGATAATTTGTTGAATTACGGGCTAACGATTGCGTCCAAGGGGCAAGAAGGTTTGTTGAAAGAGTTTGATGAAGTTTTGGAGCATTATAGTAGCTTTTCGATACAGAAGGTGTCAGAGAAGGGGAAGAAATCGGAGGTGTTAGATATAATGGTTGTGAAGGAGATTGCACCGGAGGATTTGGAGTCGGAGAAGAAGAAGGAGCTGATGAAGGAGCAGTGTGCTGCGTACTGGACCATGTTGGCGCCAAATGTGGAGGATTATAATGGGACTGCGGCAAAGCTGATGATTGAAATGGGGCAATGAGGTTTTGAGGAAGAGGATTAAACCCAGTCAAATTTCTTTGATATATGTTTAGGGACTTTAGACATCAAAAAATAATTTTGTGGATCTCTTCCATTACGAAAAGTGGGAGAGGGACCTTAGACTAATTTTTCCTTTTTTTATGACAAATGTAATAAATTAAACTAGTTACAATTATCGGATTGACTTAATTTTTTTTTTCTGGATTAAATATACGAAGTACCTGATAAAATGAATAGTTTAGATCATCAAAATAGAGCACATGGTGGACCCCACAGGTAGGAACAAAGCCCTCTAATCTAGATTTTGGATTGGAGGGGATCCTCTTTTAATTTTAGGGTTGAATTTCTCTCGTGTTAGGATCTCAACCTAAGAGAACTTGAGGGGTCCGTGGAGCCCACCATAAGTCTCATTTCGATGATTCAAATTGTTCACTTTTTAAGACTCGTTGAGTATAATATTCATACCAAAAATAAAGATGACCGGACAGCAGTAGCTATATCTTTGAATTAAATTTATATTACAAAAAAAAAAGGATAGTTATTTTTAAAATTATATTTGTCGTCTATTTTTTTTAAAAAAAACAAATATGATTCAAATATATAGCTATCGATGTCCAATCATCTTAATTTTTTACATGATTATTCTACTCAGTGAGTCTAAAAAAGTGAACGGTTTAAATAATCAGAATTGATTCTAAAATAGGCCTACCAAGTCCAAATGCTCTCTCAAGTTGATATCCTAATTTGAGAGAAGCCAAGCCCATAGTTTTAGGGGCTAAGCTTGTATCCAACCCACAAGGTGGATTAGACGGTGTTGTTGGGCCTGTGGAGCTCACCACAGGTTCTGTTTCGATAATCTGAACCGTTTAATGTGTAAAACTCGTCGAGTACTTTATCTTTGTAAAAATACAGGTTTATCGGATATCGATAACCACTTGATCAGATTAAATTTTGTTAGACTTATTTATTTTGATGATTTATTTAATTATGTTTTTAATTTATTTGGAAGAGAAAAATAGAATCAAAATTTATTTTGATAATTTATTTGAAAGAGAAAAATAGAATCAAAATTTATTTTGATGATTTATTTGAAAGAGAAAAATAGAATCAAAATTTATTTTGTCCCATTATTTCTCACCTAAACCTTTATCCCAAATGTTGTTAGAATGTATTTAATATTTGATTAAATCAGGAGTTCAAACAGCCCAGCACTGCAGCAGTTCAAAAGGTTCAAGTGGAAGATATTCAAATTAGTAATGATGGAGTGGAAGATATTCAAATTAGTAATGATGGAATACATCAGCTATAAACGACTATAAATTCAAATAAATATAACGGCTATAAACGGTTATAAGTTTCATTATATATACCAAAAGCCTCTAATGTAAACAAGTAACAGAAAACCAGAAAATATTCTTTGATCTATAATCACTCACATCTATTCTTTGAAAAATTCTCTGATGAGTGTTCTTCAATTTTTGTTTACATCCTCTTTCAGAAATTATACACTGAGACGTATATCTTTAAGCACATCTTTCCTGTGTGAGGTTTACAGAAAAACTAGAGCTTTATTTTTATATCTATCTTTGAGAGATAATTCTTGTAGCTTTCTGTGAAAGCAAAAACACCTTATTTTCAACCTTGTAAAAGTGTAATACACTCAGTATTCTTGACTTAGAAAGTCTGTGTAAAATCCGTGGAGAATTGCTCCATTTGTAAAGAGGTTGCTAGCACCCCCATGAAGCTAGAGCATAGTGGAAAATCTCAAGTGAAGCTTGAGGAGTGGACGTAGGCCGAGTTGAAACTAAACCACTATAAATTTGTTTGCCTCTCTCTCTCTCTTATCTCTTTCTTTTATTTAAATTGTTGTAGCTATATTTCACATTTTCACTGTGCTAAAATCATTAACTGACATAGTTGTTAGAACACTTGTTTTAATTATTTTTATTTCATTAACTATATTTATCCATTGTGCTAGTCATAATTTTTATTAGGGTATTATTAATTTTTAATTGTAAAAACATAATTCACCTCCCCTCTTAGGTTGCCTTTTGGGTAACAATTGGTATCAGAGCGTAGACTCTTGTTTTAGATTTAACCATCTAGGAGTTTCGATCCATGGTAACCTTAGCTGAAAGACAAGCCATAAATAGGCCATCATTGTTTGACGGAAACAACTATATTCATTGAAAGGATAAGATGACCCTATACCTACAAGCCACTGATTATGCCATGTGGATTATTGTCACCAAAAGTCTAAAAATTCCTACCAAATTAGTAGACAATATTAGTATACCTAAAACTGAAGATGAATGTGATGAGAGAGATCATAAATTATTGCAAGCCAATACTAAAGCCAAACTCACCCTTGTTTGTGGATTAGACTCTAAGGCCCCGTTTGTTTGGGGTTATAGGGAGGGGATTGGGATTGATAGTGAGGTGGAACTACTATATGGGGTGTTTGTTTTGAGAGATGGAGATGGGACTCCTAATCCCTTGGTATTAGTAAAAGCCTTGGAAGGGGGATTGGGAAGGAGGAGGTAGAGATGGTATTAGAAAAATAGTGAGGGGATTAGAAATTTTTTTTATTTTTATTTTTTATATATTGGGAATTTTTTTTTAAATATTAATATTTAATTTTTTATATTTTTTTACTTGTTTTAATATTTTATATAAAAATAATTTAACAATTCCTATACTAACAACTATCATCAAAACAAATACAATTTTACTTAATCCCCTCATTAGCAATCCCCTCCATTCTACATCTGAAAACAAACGGGGCCTAAGGAGTATAATAGAATTTCAAGTTGTGATTCGGCAAAAGAAATTTGGGACAAACTTGAGGTAACGTATGAAGGTACAAACCAAGTAAAGGAATCTCGTATTGATATGCTTGTTCATAGTTATGAATTATTTAAAATGAACTCCGATGAATCTATTTCAAGTATTTTTACTAGATTTACTGAAATTGTAAACTCTTTGAAATCTCTTGGCAAAACTTATACTAATAGTGAGTTGGTAAGAAAAATTCTTAGGTGTTTACCAAAGAATTGGGAAGCAAAGGTCACGGCTATTATAGAAGCCAAAAATCTCTCCACACTTGGATTAGATGAGCTTATGGGTTCCCTTTTGACTCATGAGATCACCATGAAATGACATGAGGATGTTGAAAACAAAAAGAAAAGTGGAATTGCATTCAAAGCCTCATCAAATAAAGAAGAATATGAAAACTCCAGTGAGGATGAAGGCTATGCCATGTTTAGTAGAAATCTCAAAAAGCACTTCAAGAAAAACAATTATGAAGGAAGAAGACCTTTCAAAAAATAGTACAACAAAGATAACAAGAAAGAGCCTGTAATTTGCTATGAGTGCAAAAATTCTGCACATATGAAGATGGATTGTCCAAAATTGAAGAATCATGGAAAAGACTACAAAAGAAACAAAAAGGCCATGGTAGCAGCTTGGGGAGAAAGTGAAGATGAAAGCTCAAGTGATGAAATTGAAAATGGAGTAGCCAACTTATGTCTCATGGCTCTTGAAGATGAAGACTCTACTCAAGATGAGGTAACTACTCTTTATGAAGAACTTGAAAGTGCATTCCATAAACTACAAGATGAATTTAGAAAAATTTGTACAAAAAATAATGTGTTGAAGAAATCCGTTGTATCTTTGTCTATTAATGTAAAAGAATTAAAGAAAGAAAAAATTGTTTTGAAAAATGATTTTGACACCATCTCTAATGAGAAAACTGCTTTACAAAACAATGTTGATGATTTAACAAAAACACTTGAAAATTTTGTAAAAGGTAGAGATAATCTTAACATGCTTCTTGAAAATCAAATATGTGTTTTCGATAAGGCGGGCATTGGATATGATCCTATTAAAAAACAAAAGAATCTCAATACAATTTTTGAAAAGGCACCTCTCATGACTCACCCTCATATTACTTGTCATTATTATAGAAAGAAATGCCATTATATATCTTCTTGTTTATTTAAAAATAATATAAACATGGGAATTAAAAAGATTTGGATTGTTAAGGGATATAACAAAACTAACCAAGAAAGACCTAAGAAACTATGGGCATCAAAAATCAACACTTGATTGTCATCTTGTAGGTTTGTTTTAAGTCCAAAGCTAAAGAAGGGAAGTGGTACCTTGATAGTGGATGTTCCAAACACATGACCGGAGATAAATCATTCTTTACTAAACTATCATCGAAAGATGGAGGATTTGTTACTTTTGGAGACAACAAGAAAAGAAAAATCATCGGTATTGGTAGTATCGGTATTTCTCCTAACCCTTCTATTGAAAATGTTTTACTTGTTGATGGACTTAAGCATAACCTACTTAGTATTAGTCAATTATCACTACAAGAATTTTCACTTTTGGCGACTAAATTTTTAGTTGCCAAAAGTCATTTTTTACTTGCCTATAGTCTTTAGCAACTAAATTTTTTGGTCAGAAAATTAGTAGCCAAAGAGTAGTCGGCAATGCTAATTGGCGACTAAACTTCATTTAGTCGCGAAATGTATTCATTTGCCAACTAAATATTTAGTCGCCAATAGGTTGGAAAATTAATTAAATAATACATTTTTCCCGACCAATTTTTTTGTTGCCAAAAGCCAATAATTTAGTCGCGGAAAAATTTTTAGCTACTAAATTTTTTAGTCGCCTAAAGCAAATATTAGTGTTTTGGTTACTAAAAGTTTAGTCGCCTAAAGTCCATCTTTTTTGGCTACTAAAATTTTAGTCGGCAAATAGTATTTCTTTTGGCTACTAAAAATTTAGTCGCCTAAACTTCCACATTTTTGACTACTAAATTTTTAGTCGGCAAAAGTATTTTTTTATTCTTCAGCTTTTGTTTTTAACTATGAAAGATTTTAGTCGCCAAATGTTTGATTTTCTTTTGGCTACAAAACTTTTAGTAGCCAAAGGTTTGATTTTCTTTTGGCTACAAAACATTTAGTAGCCAAATGGTTGTTTTTCTTTTGGCTACAAAAAATTTAGTAACCAAATGTTTGATTTTCTTTTGGCTACAAAACTTTTAGTAGCCAAAGGTTTTTTTTTTTCCGCTTTTTTTGGCTACAAAACGTTTAGTCGGCAAAAACATGATATTATATGTCCATAACCTGTCTGTATTCCATGCAACCTGTAATACGTATATAAATAAAATGATACATAAATTATCAATCATTCCACAATCTACATCCGTATAAAAAAAATAAATTACTTTAACTGTCCAAGTAAATACAAACCAACTATTGTCCAAACTAAAATAATAATTCCATACAAAATATAGAATCATACAAAAAGTAAAGCCCTTCATATACAAAAATTACATTCTATACCATGTGAAATGACCATTTGGCATGGTACAAATTCCCATCGTAATCTGTACCACGACAAAAGGTGATGTATGTACCAAGCCAAAAGTACATCTATGTACCACGACAAAAAATCATATATCTGTACAGCGACAAAAGGCGATCTATCTACCATGCCAGTAATTATCTGTTGGCTGCCAAAAGTTTTCTGCATCAGTAATAGTTAACTGCACAAAAGGCGGAGACGACAAAAGTATTATATTACTTCTATACAAAAGTACAATTTCTTCTCCATACACCAAAATATCTCTGGAAGTCCACGCATCAAAGTCATCTACAAAAAACAAAAAAAACATTAGAATTGGATCAAAAAATGCCCAACTTCATGAATGAATTTGGCAACAAGTGACAAATAAAAATAAGTGAGAAGCAACCTTCCATGATGAATCAATTATCAGTCATTCTACAGTCTTTCTAAAGTCTTTTGTTATAAGGGACATTGTTAAATGCAGAACAATCATTACTAAATCTTTCATTAGTAACATAAAGCTAATGTAACAATCTTCTTTTTGTATGCAACATATATCCAAATTCTGTGGCTAAACCAATATCAAAGCCCAATGTCAATAGAAAGTATTCTTTTTACCAACTTTCTCATTATTTGTTTGCAAAAGGCACTTGAATCATTAGATTGGATATAAAACCATCGCTGCTTATTAATGTATGTCAGTGCCATTTCAGAATGGACATTTCAACCTGTGATAACTTTAATAACAAAAATAAATTTCAATCATAAAAAGAAATATGTAGAAATGTATATTGAGACACCTATAAATGGTTCATCAAAGAAAGAATACTTGATATCTCATGATGCACATGGCCTCAGAAACACCATGAGCATGTTTCATACTTTTATGAAAGCTTAAATATAATATAACACACGTGTGTACGTTCAAAAAATTAGCAAGTTTATAACAAGGCATAAACTGAGTTCATACTGGTTTCTGAATATTTTTCCGATAATTTTCCATTACTATACATCTACAATACATTCTGTCAGTTGTCACAAGTCCTATTTGTAATGGGGAAGCTACCCGTGAGAGTCAGACGGAGGTTCGAGGGCTGTTTTGAAGTTCCGCCCCCGAAACGCCCTTTTTCGACTAAGTTTTGGGCATATTCGGCTCTAAATCTCAACCTACGGGTTCGAATAACATTCCGTCAGTTGTAACAAGTCATATTTCGCATGGGGAAGCTGTTCGTGTCGGCCACACGGTGGATCAAGGGCTGTTTTGAATTTTCACCCCCGAAATGCCGTTTTTCGACTACGTTTTGGGCGTATTTGTCTCTAAATCCCAACCTACGGGTCCGAATAACATTCCGTCATTTGTCACAAGTCCTATTTGGCATGGGGTAGGTGTTCGTGTCAACCACACGGCGATTCGGGGGCCGTTTTGAATTTTCGCCCCCGAAACGCCCTTTTTCAACTAAGTTTTGGGCGTATTTAGCTCTAAATCCCAACATATGGGTCCAAATAACATTCCGTCAGTTGTAACAAGTCATATTTGGCATGGGGAAGCTGTTCGTGTCGGCCACACGGCGGATCAAGGGCTGTTTTGAATTTTTGCCCCTGAAACTCCGTTTTTCGACTAAGTTTTGGGCGTATTCGTCTCTAAATCCCAACTTACGGGTCCGAATAATGTTCTGTCATTTGTCACAAGTCCTATTTGGCCTGGGGAAGGTGTTCGTGTCAGCCACACGGCAGTTCAGGGGCTGTTTTGAAGTTTCGCCCCCGAAACGCCCTTTTTCGACTAAGTTTTGGGCGTATTCAGCTCTAAATCTCAACCTACGGTCCGAATAACATTCCGTTAGTTGTCACAAGTCATATTTGGCATGTGAAGCTGTTCGTGTCAGCCACATGGCGGATCAAGGGCTGTTTTGAATTTTCGCTCCTGAAACGCCATTTTTCGACTAAGTTTGGGGCGTATTCGTCTCTAAATCCCAACCTACGGGTCCGAATAACATTCCGTCATTTGTCACAAGTCCTATTTGGCATGGGGAAGGTGTTCGTGTCGGCTACATGGCGGTTCGGGGGCTGTTTTGAATTTTCGCCCCCGAAGCGCCCTTTTTCAACTAAGTTTTGGGCGTATTCGGCTCTAAATCCCAACATATGGGTCCAAATAACATTCCGTCAGTTGTAACAAGTCATATTTGGCATGGGGAAGCTGTTCGTGTTGGCCACACGGCGGATCAAGGGCTGTTTTGAATTTTTGCCCCTGAAACTCCATTTTTCGACTAAGTTTTGGGCGTATTCGTCTCTAAATCCCAACCTACGGATCCGAATAACATTCCGTCATTTGTCACAAGTCCTATTTGGCATGGGGAAGGTGTTCGTGTCGGCTACACGGTGGTTCGGGGGCGTTTTTGAATTTTCGCCCCCGAAACGCCCTTTTTCGACTAAGTTTTGGGCGTATTCGGCTCTAAATCTCAACCTACGAGTCCGAATAACATTCCGTCAGTTGTCACAAGTCATATTTGGCATGGGAAATCTGTTCGTGTCAGCCACACGGCGGATCAATAGCTGTTTTGAATTTTCGCCCCTGAAACGCCATTTTTCGACTAAGTTTTGGGCGTATTCATCTCTAAATCCCAACCTACGGGTCCGAATAACATTCCATCATTTGTCACAAGTCCTATTTGGCATGGGGAAGGTGTTCGTGTCGGCCACACGGCGGTTCGGGGGTTGTTTTGAATTTTCGCCCCCGAAATGCCATTTTTCAACTAAGTTTTGGGCATATTCAGCTCGAAATCCCAACATATCGGTCCAAATAACATTCTGTCAGTTGTAACAAGTCATATTTGGCATGGGGAAGCTGTTTATGTCGGCCACACAGCGGATCAAGGGCTGTTTTGAATTTTCACCCTCGAAACGCCATTTTTCGACTAAGTTTTGGGCGTATTCGTCTCTAAATCCCAACCTACGGGTCCGCATAACATTCTGTCATTTTTCACAAGTCCTATTTGGCATGGGGAAGGTGTTCGTGTCGGCCACATGGTGGTTCGGGGGCTGTTTTGAATTTTCGCCCCCGAAACGCCTTTTTTCGACTAAGTTTAGGGCGTATTCGGCTCTAACTCCCAACCTACTGGTCCAAATTACGTTCCGTCAATTCTCACAAGTCCTATTTGTCATGGGGGAACTGTTCGTCTGAGCCACACGGTGGTTCGGGGGCTGTTTTGATTTTTCGCCCCCGAAACGCCCTTTTTCGACTACGTTTAGGGCGTATTCGACATTGTGTGAGACAGACAATTACCCGCCAATACATTTTCATACCCTAGTTAAAATACATGCAAATTCGATTCATATGACAAGCTAATTAAGTAAATTCGTGTCAAACTAGGAAGAAAAAAAGACCTAGAGGCATGCAAGGAAATATAACTATGACTCAGAAATCTTACATGAACTCCAAGGTATGCACTGCAGAGTTTTAAACCGTGTCGAAGATGAGTTACTCCTCCAGTCCCAGTAGCAAGCATTAATTCTTCATTGCTCCATCTATTCTTTAGTGGCCTTGGGACAGAATTTGAAAAGCAATACCACATATACAAAAATTAATTAATAAATAGAGCACATATCAAATATAGACTAGTCAACTTATGTATGGTATAGCAACAGTAGGGAAACAAGAAGGAAATAAAATCAGAACATTCTTTTGTTCATGTCATTTAGCAAGGAAAAGTATTGCTCGGTTTGTTTTTTTTTTTTTCAATGAAGAACTTGATTTTAATTTTCTTCATCAATTTTGCTGATTCCAATGAAAAACGTGTTGAAATGTTCAAATCGACTCAAAAATTCAATGCAAACTGAAAGAGCGAACCATTTCACTTCCATGTGACATCCTAAAACACATTTCAGAATAAACAAGATCAAGGAAATTTGCAAGGAACTTTGACACCAACCTGGCAGCATAATTATTTCGAGAATGGAATGCATGATACTCTAATGGACATATTTGCCCAGATATTCTTCTTCGGTCATGTAGTTGGAGGTCCAACTGCAACAAATTTAGTTTCAAGTCGAGAACTCCACCATGGAAAGTTAAATAGATAGGTATTTTAGAATAGCATACAAATTTCAAGAGAATGCTCATTAGATGGTACATGACAGAAGGCGAGGAACCAAAACTCACCTCGGACAAAGCCAGAAACTGATACATTGCACTCTGAGCATGACATGAACAAAAATCTTTTAAGTACACAGTGGGGCAGTTAAAACTAAAACTGTGTTTTTTCTAAGAAACTACGAAATTAACAATCACACATGAATGAATTACCTGTGGCATGCTATTAAGGTCCCCATCAAGTATGACAGGAATGTTGCCCCATTCTTGTGATAGTTTATGGGCCTTCTTAGAGCCACACAAACTAATACACGTGGAGAGAGAGAGAGAGAGAGAGAGAGAGAGAGAGAGTAACACACAAACTAATGTCTTAGAGCCACTATAAATTCATTCATCTCCTATCAGCAGTGAAGTAATATGCCAAACCAAATTTCTCCCTCTTTTCTCCCTCCATCCTTCCCTTACCACCTCTCTTAGTCAAAATGTACACAAAATAGGCCAATTGAGCTAACTCAATTGATTATCTATTTTATTAACTATAACATCTAAGTTTTAAAATATTGGGTTTTTTTTTTAGATAGTAAAACATTGATTTTTATTTTTTTTATAGGCCTTGTTTTTATATCAAAATTGGGTGTCTTTTACAAAACATTCCGTCAAATCGTAACATATATATACATAATTTTTTGTAAAAATAAATAAAACCTTGAGAAATTTGGGATCTAAAACCAGAGTTTTGTTGACTATATATGGTTGAATCCAGGAAAGAGGCATTAGTTTGAGAAAGGAAAATAAACCTGAGATATGTGAAGCTTTACTCCCGAATCAAGTTGGCAAGTGTATGGTGAGCCAGGTTTGACTTCAATCCCTGTAAAATAAAACAAAATAAAATAAGGAAATGATATAGAAGATCATTTTCTAAACCCACTTTCTAGAGCACACAAGACTAGCATCATGATGTCCCATTGAAATCAAAACCAATTTGATGCATTTTGATGTCCCATTGAAATCCCCTTCCATGATAAGACCACGAAAATAATAATAATAATAATAATAATAATAATAATAATAATAATAATAATAATAATAATAATAATAATAATAATAATAATAAAATCCACTTCAAATATCTTTAGCTCTTTGACCCAAGAATAACAGGTGATTGGTATCACATTTCCCTACACATTTAATCTCTCAAGTAAATATATATACTTGGGAAGTATTGCTTTTGCTTTCAAGTTTAGGCATTGTAATATGACATAAGATGCAAAGAATGAACCATACCTCTCCCAAGATCATCAGGATCTACATGCATAACCACTGCCCTCCCCAATATGGAATGTTGCCCACTTAGCGGAATCTACAAATTTGAAAACAAGGTGTACACATAATTCCAGCAAATCAAAAAAAAAAAAAAAAAAAAAGTTATCCTATTTGGCATGGAAAAATGAGAGATTTAAAATAGTATTCTATATGGATTGGAATAGTACTAATTTTAAACTTATGAGAGATTTAAATTCAAACTAAAATTTAATAATTAAAAAGTAGAAACTAAATGTATCTCTTTCTCAGCTTTCCAATAATCAATCTTTCCCCGGCTAATATAGATTATTTTTACTTCATAAACTTTAAACATACACTCCCACACAAATTCTTAAAATAAAAAATAATACCTAGCACCTACAAATTACACCAAACAGAGCCAACAACTATAGGAAGAAAGAGACCCTATAGCCTTGAATCATCTAATTTGCAATCTTTTCTTGTGGTTTAATGATGTGCTGTGTGTATAATGCATTTCCTTGCCAAGATATATATATATATATATATATAGCCTCTGTTAACATCATGTCACTGTTGCTTTACTTGATTCATTGTGTTTCTTTAGAAATTTCATGGCATGTTTCTCTTTGATCAGGTATGAGGTAGTTGACATGCTACCATCCATTGAAATAAAGAAAACAGAGTATTGTGGGAGAGCTTACAAAGTCTCAGCAATATAAAATGGACTAATTCAACTGCTAGAAAAAAAATGAAATTATTTCTTGAAAGGGATTGAGCCTCCTAATCCTTGGACTAGAAATTGATATGGACAAAGATATTTATGAGTAGGAATAGATGATTCAACTAACTGGAAAAAAAAATCAAATTTATTTTTCTGAAAGTGATGGCGCTTCATTTCATTGGGCAATATTATATAGGCGGAAGGAATCATCTGCCTTGTGGGGGCCGAATAATGGGGATCGTAAAGTGGCCGAATAGATGAACTTGGAAAGTTGGAATATAAATATAGTATTCGGCTTCGCCCCACATATTCGGTCGGTAAGGGGCCGAGTGAAAGGCAGTCTGCTGCGAAAGAGGCCGAATGCCGAATTGAAGATGGGCCCAATCCTGAGGCCCAAGAAAGAAAAGATATAAATAGAAGAACATCAGCCAGAAAGAGGTATGTGAGAACCAGTATATTTAACTTAGAATACAAGTAATCTTGAGTGTTGAGACTGACTTGCCCGTCGGAGTGCTAATTCCGGCACCCCCGACCGGAGTGTTTATTCCTTTTCAGGTGACTAGTAGAGGATCACTAGCGTCCCCCAGGATCAGAAGAGTATTTCCAAACCACTTCTCCACAATTGGCGCCGTCTGTGGGAATACTCAAACACATCCATGGCGGGCGTAACGGAAGACCCTCCGATAGTCACTGATGAAACCACACAGAGAGACAACCTCACTCCAACAAACATGCTTGGACCGGAGACTATCCCCGTAAGACGCGCTTTGAACTTCGCCTCACCCTCGACTTTAGAACATGAGGCAATGCAAACGATCATGGAACAAGCAAAGAAAAACGAACAAAGGTTGGAGAACATGATCACTGAAAACGAACGTCTCCGTCAGGATTTGGCCTTGGAGGTGGCGAAGTCCAAACAGGTTGTACGCCAAGATCCGGAACAACTGTGAGGGCAAGAGGTCGACGATCTCGAGCCCGACAACAAGACACTGATAGTGACTCCGACTCATTATCCCTGGAGCCCAAGAAGAAGGGACGATCTGAAACTTCCAGTTCCTCTGAAGAGAGTCCACGTATAAGGCATAAGCACAGGCGAAACAGCTCAGATGAAGAAGACCGGCATCATCCCTTTGTACGACGGATTGCAAAGGCAGTGCTACCCAAGAAATTCAAAGCACCGTCATTCACCTTGTACGACGGTAAATCAGATCCCACCGATCATATCCGCCATTACAAGCAAGCCATGACGCTGCACGCAGACGACGAGGCTTTGATGTACAGAATATTTCCGAGCAGTTTGGGACCACTAGCTGTCAGGTGGTATTATAAACTGGAGCCAGCTTCGATTAAAAGTTTTCACCAACTCCAAAAATCCTTCAGGGCAAGGTTTATCACTAATGAGGTCCAGCCAAAACAAGCCGATTCCCTTTGGGAAATGTAGATTCAACCGGGGGAAACCCTTCGTGCATACTCGGCGCGGTATTGGGAATGTTTTAATCTAGTAGACGATGCTTGCGATGACTCCATGGCCATCACCGCCTTCAAGATGGGGCTGCATCCCGACAGTGCCCTCTGCAGCTCTTTGACCAGACGGCCCCGCAAAACAGTTTGGTCGTTGATGAAGAACGTTGAAGAATATTGTAAAGTGGAAGATGATGCTTTGAGGGTTAAAGCCAGAAATATGACCAACAAGACGGCTCCTGCTGAAACTGCTCAACCGTTAAATTCTGTAGCACCCCAGAGCCCTGAACCACGGCATCGGGCCAAACGGGACAAGAGACGGGATTCCCGCCGATCAAGCGACCAATGCTCCCACCAAGAAAATGAACAGCTGCAAGTTGACAGCAGGCGCACGAGGCGCGCCGACAAGAAATATACGGAGTTGACAGAGCCGATCAGTGCGGTTATGTCCAAAATCCAACAGCTTCCGTTCTTCAAATGGCCGTCGAAAATGGTAGGACCACCTGAGATGAGAAGACGGGATAGACGGTGTGAGTATCACAAGGACCATGGCCATGATACTGATAGTTGTTATGCACTGAAGGATCTCCTGGAGGAATTGGTACAAGATGGCCGGCTACAATAGTACGCCCGAAAAGGCAACCCAACCAAAGCAATAACCTTAAGACAGGATTCACCTCTGCTCGGCGTGATCCACATGATATACAGCCTGCCAATCTCATCCGCGATGCATACGATTCAGTCGAATCCTGACCCTCAAAACCAACTCACTCCGGCTAAACGACCCCATGAAGCTGCAAGCATTTCCTTTTATGATTCAAATCTAGCCGGTGTGACACTACCCCACATCGATCCTTGGTAATTGAGTTACGCGTAAACTGATTCACGATTGAGTGCGTACTCGTTGATCCAGGGAGCACATCAGAGGTTATGTACTACAAGACATTCACCAAACTCGGCTTCTCCGAATCGGATCTTTCCCCGGCCCCTTATCCACTATTCGGCTTCAACGCCAATCCAGAGTACCCGTTGGGAAAAATCACACTACCCGTTTGAGTGGGCTCCCGCACAGTGGATGTAGAATTCTTGGTCGTCAAGCTGCCATCGCCGTACAATCTCATTATGGGGTGGACTTGGTTGCACACCATGCAGGCCGTGCCGAGTACGTATCATCAGCTGCTCCGCTTCCCGACAGAACGCGGTATTGAACAAATCCGTGGCTCCCAGAAATCGGCACAAGCATGTTATCTCCTTGCTGAAAAAATGCCAAAGCAGCTGCAGGTGAATTCTATTGAGGTGCCAGATCGAGAGAGCCTCGACGATGTTGGGCGGCTCCCGAATGAAAAGGCCACGGAAGGCTTAGACTGAGTTGAAATCGATGGAAGCCTAGACAAATTCTTCATGGTCGGCGCATCCCTGAATCAGGCCGACAGACAGCAACTAATCTCTTTCCTACTTAGCAACCTCGATGTCTTTGCATGGACTCCATATGAGATGCCAGGTATAGATCCGTCCATTTCACACCACCGTTTGAATGTTGATCCTAAGTACAAGCCGATCATTCAGAAAAGCCGGCGGTCAGCCGCAGAGCACACTGTCGCCGTTGTTGAGGAGGTTGACAGGCTGCTTGACGCCGGGGCAATTGGGAAGTGACCTACCCTACATGGCTCTCTAATACAGTGGTGGTGAAGAAGAAAAATGGGACTTGGCGAGTGTGCGTCGATTTCACGGACCTGAACAAAGCCTGCCCCAAAGATTGTTTTCCCCTACCCAGAATTGACCAACTTATAGATGCGACAGCACGCCATCAACGTATGAGCTTCCTCGATGCTTACAGAGGCTACTATCAAATCGCCATGCATCCAGAGGACTAGGACAAAACTGCATTCCTCACCCCAATAGGAACCTATTGCTACAAGGTTATGCCTTTTGGGTTGAAGAATGCAGGGGCAACCTACCAAAGACTGGTCACCGCCATGTTCAAGGAGCAACTCGGCCACACTATGGAAGTGTACATTGACAATATGGTGGTCAAGTCTAAGGAAAAGCAGAATCATATAGCCGATCTGGAAGAGACATTCGGCATTCTACGCAAATATGGTATGAAGCTGAACGCTTCCAAATGTGCGTTTGGGATTGGCGCTGGCAAATTCTTGGGATATATTGTCAACCACCGAGGAATCGAAGCCAACCCAAGGCAAATCACAGCAATCCTAGAACTCAGCTCCCCGCGATCTGTCAAGGAAGTTCAGAAGTTAATGGAAATGGCCGCCGCACTCAACAGGTTCATCAATCGGTCCACAGATCGTTGCCGACAATTCTTTCATACATTACGGAAGGGCAAGGATTTTGAATGGTCCGCCGAATGCGAAGCCGCTTTCAATGGCCTTAAGACCTACCTCCGCTCAGTACCACTCTTGACAACACCTGCTGCTGGTGACCTGCTCATTTTGTATCTGGCAGTTTCCGACAGGGCCGTCAGCACCGTACTGATAAAGGAAGAGCTTGGGGAGCAACGGCTAGTGTATTATGTGAGCAAGGCAATGGTCGACGCCAAAACACGCTACCTTCCACTGGAAAAACTCATCCTAGCCCTAGTCATGGCGGCAAGAAAACTGATGCATTACTTCCAGGGACATAGCATTGGGGTGCTAACAGATTATCCCCTCCTATCAATACTATGAAGTGCAGAAGCACCAGGACGTGTTTCAAAGTGGGCTCTTGAACTCGGCCAGTACGACATTCAATTTCTACCTAGAACCTCAATCAAGGGACAGGTGCTTGCCGACTTTGTTGCTGAATTCACTGGGGGTCTTGCCGATTTCAAATCCGATGAGATTCGACCGGAGCCGAACTGGAGAATTTATGTTGGGGACATTTGGCAGTTGTACTGTGATGGATCATCCAATCAGCGGGGCAGCAGAGCCGGAGTTGTAATCATGGCTCCCGACGGCGCAATAATTGAGCAGGCCGTTAAGCTCGATTTCGAAGCGTCAAATAACGAAGCTGAGTACGAAGCCCTTCTAGCCAGTTTGTGAAATGCACATCTTCTGGGTGCTCGGCATTTTCTTGTATTTTGCGATTCAAAACTGGTGATCAATCAGCTAAAGGGGGAGTACGCGGCAAGAAACGGCCATATAGCGGCTTACATGAAAATGACCAACTCCTTGCTGGCAAAATTTAACCATCATGAATTGAACCAGATAACACGTTGTAGACACCCCATTTTTTACCGTCCTCAAGACTTGGTTGTGCCTGTAGGTACACCCAACAACTGGTTCGATTGCTTGCCCAGCACTCGACTGTCGCAGCGGAACGTCACCGGTTCGAGTTTCCCGGACCTTGTATCCTTTCTGCCTCATTTTTGGACCCTGATTTGGTCCTTTCAGAGTGGACCCTGTGGTGCACTGCCGGCCATGGCATGGCACTGCCGACCATGGCTTTGTTTCTGTCGGCCACTGGTAAAGCCCTGCCGGCCCCCTATCTCAGCTGGTTTTCCTCAAGATCTTTTCAGCCAGCTGGATTTTTGTTTGCCCCCTCCATACACGTGTATGGAGGGATGAAGGCCTTGCAAAGCTTCTTGAAGAAGCTTTGGCTTTTCATTTCTCTATATAAGGAAGAGGCTTCTTCCTTAGACCAGGTTCTGAGTTTTTGAAGAGCAAAAACTCCCTCTCTCTCTATATTGTTGCTAAATTGTGCCTTGAACTTGATTTTTCTTGCACTTTTACACTACAACATATAGATATACACCACCACCATTGGACTAAGCTTCTTGGGAGGGATTCTTGAGGTCTGAAAACTGGTTTCCACCCCTTGAAGTTGCTGGTTTCGAAGAGGGTCTTCAAGGGTGAGCATTTCTCCCATTTTTGCACTTTCTTGCACCTTGCTTTAGCCCTCTTTGCATATTGTTTTAGGCTTTGCTTATAACTAAAAAAAGTCTTATTTTTAAGTGCTTTTTAAGTTTGGTTAAGGTCATTTTTCTGTTTGGGGTGTAGCCCCCTTGCATGCTTTGTTTGGCTTTGTTTTAAGCCATATCTTGAGGCCTCCGAGCTAGCCTTGGTTTGGCCTTCCTACCACTGAAATCCAGTGGATTTTCAGTGGTAGAGGTGTGGTTTTGAGGTCCTAAATCAGAGGGGGTAGTCCCCTCTCTTTGTGTTCCTCTTTGCTTGCATTTTTGGCCTTCCAAAGGACCATCCCTCTATGCATTTTTGAGGCTTGGTTTAGGCCTATTTTTGTGACTTCTAGGACCTGTCTTGGCCCTGTCCATGGCTGGTTTGGTCATGTCTTGCTTGCATCTAGCATGTATAGTGTAACTCCATTCATGGCTCGTCAAAGTAACATGTGTGCATGGTCTTTGTTGAGCCCATTTTAGTGGATTTTTGGTGATGTTTTACCATGCCATGAACCCGTTTTGGGTTGGTTTTGTTACTCCATGCTTGCATGATGCACTTGTAGTGCAAATCCCCTAAACTAGCTTCACATGCTCCATGCCTTGCCATGTCATTTTAGCTTGTTTGGTTTACATTTCAGCATGTATTTGGTCATCATTTGGCATGTCATGACCCTATCCATAGTTGGTTTGATCATCCTTTGCATGCTCCATATAGGTGTAGAACAAATCTTGTTTACTAGCCTTTTGTGCATGATGTTTTGACTCATCATACTAGCATATTTTGGCTTTGCTCAAACTTGATTTTATGCTTATTTTGAAGCATTCTAGGATTGTTTTGGGTTGCCCTTGCCATATCCTTCATGCTTTGTATAGCTGTAGTGTAATTGGCCTTGCAAGCTTTGTGTTCCGGTGATTCATGCATGCTATCTTTGAGATATTTAGATAATTTGGCATCACTTAATACTTCATTTCAGAGCATGTACCATTGCCACATTTCCACTTCATTCATGCTTCAAGTGTCTTTGAATGTCGCGCATTATTGCCTAGTTTAAGGCTTAGCTTGTATGCTTGCATGTCTAGGTGTTTGAGCCTTCATTCCAGCATGTTTAAGTCCTTGTTTAGGCTTAACTAAGCTCTGTCCATGCTTAGTTCATGCATTCATGCCATGTATTGCATGCCTCCTTTGTATTGCTCTTTGCTAGCTTTCATGACTTAGGATCTTCGCATTCTTTACTTGTGTTGTTTAAATGATTTGGCATCATTTATCATCTCATTTCAGTGCATATAGTGTTGTTACACTTGCACATTTGTTACTTCTTAGGCACTTTTGAGAGTTGCCCTTTTAAGCCTCTTTGATGAACCTTTCGCATTTTGCATGCTTGAGTGTGTTTTGTGGCTTAATTCATCGCTATGGCCACTGATTTGGGCTTAGTTGAGAGCTGCCCACATTAGTTTAAGTCCATCCCTTTGCATGTTGTCGCATGCCTATCTTGCATATTGTTATATGTGTGCTCCATCTTTGCATGTTGTCGCGTGCTAGCCCCATTACATGTTGTTGCATGTTCATATTGCATTTTGTCATGTTGTCCAAGGTTGTTGCCTCACATCATGCTCATATGCTTGTTGCATGTTTGAGTTAGTTGCATGTTTGCACACTTAGGTCATGTTGCATGTTTGCCATGCTTATATGTTGCATTGCTTGGATTAAGTATTAATCCGAGCACGAGGAACGAGGGGCGTTTCATACTTCAAGTGATGGAACGCATCTCAATTCTCGGTCGCTGAAGCTCTTGATGATTCATGATAGAGTTCTAGGCTTTACTTGCTTTATTTGTGCATTCATGTTCATATTGACTTGCACAAGTTGGATCTTTGGCCATCATGCATCGGGATGCGTGATTGATGGTCGTGGATCCGACTTGGCCTCTCCCTTGATGTTTTGAGGTGATTTGGAGTGCCATGGTGTGTACATGTCCTTGGGAAACCCTCAATTTTCTCTATTTTGTGCTTCATTGCAGTTTGGTGTCACAGGACACCAGTGGCTGGCAGCCTGCCATTGATGGCCGGCAGTGTGCCACCCTTGGCCGGCAGTGCTCCATCATTGGCCGGCAGATCTCCCTCCATGGCCGGCAGGCCACTGGTGACTTCCCCTACAGTGTTTTGGTAAGTTTCAGCAACAAGCACTGAAAGACACCCTGCAAACAGAGCCTCTAAAGAGCAACCGGAAGGCGTTTCGAGGCGAAGAACCGAAGCGAGCATGCATGCCTCCTTCTTCAAACAGAGCTGGAATAGCGCCGTTTACTGCTTTCCCTACTTGCTTGTTGTCATTCATTAATCAGTTAATTAATTTGTTAATTAATTAAGTTGTGTAATAATTAGTTGTAGCTAGTTATTCATTTGGTTCTGTAATAATTAATTAGCGTGTGAGTTAGTTAATTAGGTGGCCTGTATTATTCTTTCGAACCTCCGAGCGAGGGCACAATTGTAATAAGTGTGCGTGCGTGTGTGCATGTCTTCCAACCCCACTTCTTTCTCCCTTTTACTTACCTGCTTTGATGGTTAGTATTAGGACATGTTTACTTTAGCATACCTTATGCTATGCATGCGTGCATCATTCATCAGTATTGCATGCACCGGGCTCGGCGCATCATACTAACTGCATAAGTATTTCAAATCTAACTTGAATACATGCTACTTGTGCATTTTCACATGTCATTCATAGACTAGCCGAGCCTACTCTAGTGACATTCTGTATGCGTTGCATTAGGCATTTAAATATGGACTTAGATCATGCATGATTGCTAACAGGTTTATTGTTTTGGCTTGGAGTACACTGTAAGTATTTTATGTTTTAGCATCTCGCATGAGTGTGAATGTTAAACATGACAGTATGCTTACCATGCGGCTAGCTGCTTATGTGATAAACTGCTTGAATGCCTGTGGGTGAAGGTTGGATTGTTTGAGTTGGAACAACTCGTTGAAATCCGTATTTTAGCCTACTTGCGAGTAGCAAATTCCAAAGCGTTTTCCAAACAAACGGATATGCAATGCTTCGTTCCAAATTAGGCAATCTAGTCTGTACTTTTGTGTTGTGCACATCACATAGTAATTCTAGCTAATTAACTGGAATAAGAACACATAACGTTTTCAAAAGAGGATATCATGGTTAATAGAGGCCGATCTTCAGATCGGGCGAGAGGGGGTGCTCATAGCTGACCTTCCCCAATCGTACCCAAGTTCCCGAGCCGAGGCAACTTTGGTGATGACGGACACGTGGCCTTTGGCACCGAGTTAGGGTTTCCTAAATTCCCCCATAAAACATATTTAGGTGGCGACTCTGTATCTGGCAAAGCAGTCCATGTTTGGCACTTCTTTCAAAAAATCTGTTTTTCTCAAAACAATTTGCCGGATTTGGACTCTTTGGTTCAGATTAAGAACCGTGACAAATCGAGTCCGAACTGTAGCATGAGGCCCAAGGGCGCGTCTACACACGTGATCAGAACACACATGCAGATGCCCTTGCCTGCCTAGCCTCCACCATTAACTCAGAGATTAAACGGACCATCGAAGTAGGTTTCATCCCGGAGCCGAGCATTGGCCCTTCGGAGGAAGTCCAGGTCAATGTTATAGAAGCTGGACCGAGTTGGATGGATCCCATTGCTGCATTCCTGTCTTCCGAACAGCTCCCAGCGGACAAAAAAGAAGCGCACAAGCTGCGAAACAAAGCCCTGCGATACTACTTGGATCCGCAAGGAATGTTTTATAAGAAATCCCTTTCTGGTCCATACCTGGAATGTGTACACCCAGACAAAGTCGAAGAGCTTCTGACTGAAATACATGAGAGCAGTTGTGGCGCCCATTTTGGTGGGCGTTCTTTGGCCCATCGAGCTATAACACAAGGGTGTTACTAGCCGACAATGAGAGCTGATGTCGAATGCTATGTGAAAAAGTGCGAACAGTGCAAGAAGTATCACGATTGGCCAAATAAAGCCTCCGGATTCGGAGCCCCATCGGCGCATGACGTCTTTGGGCCGAAAAAGCCTCCGGATTCGGAGCACCCTTCGTGGATATCACGATTGGCCAAATAAAGTCTCCAGGTTCGAAGCCCCATCGGCGTATGACGTCTTTGGGCCGATTAAGCCTCCGGATTCGAAGCGCCCTTCGTGGATATCACGATTGGCCAAATAAAGTCTCCGGATTCGGAGCCCCATCGGCGCATGACGTCTTTGGGCCGATTAAGCCTCCGGATTCGGAGCGCCCTTCGTGGATATCACGATTGGCCAAATAAAGTCTTCGGATTCGGAGCCCCATCGGCGCATGACGTCTTTGGGCCGATTAAACCTCCAGATTTGGAGCGCCCTTCGTGGATATCATGATTGGCCAAATAAAGTCTCCGAATTCAGAGCCCCATCGGCGCATAACGTCTTTGGGCCGATTAAGCCTCCGGATTCGGAGCGCCCTTCGTGGATATCACGATTGGCCAAATAAAGCCTCCGGATTCGAAGTCCCATCGGCGCATGGCGTCTTTGGGCCAAAAAAGCCTCCGGATTCGGAGCACCCTTCGTGGATATCACGATTGGCCAAATAAAGTCTCCGGATTCGGAGCCCCATCGGCGCATGACGTCTTTGGGCCGATTAAGCCTCCGGATTCGAAGCGCCCTTCGTGGATATCATGATTAGACAAATAAAGTCTCCGGATTCGGAGCTCCATCAGCGCATGACGTCTTTGGACCGATTAAGCCTTCGAATTCGGAGCCCCATCGGCGCATGATGTCTTTGGGCCGAAAAAGCCTCCGGATTTGGAGCGCCCTTCGTGGATATAACGATTGGCCAAAATCTCCGAATTCGGAGCCCCATCGGCGCATGACGTCTTTGGGCCGATTAAGCCTCCGCATTCGGAGCGCCCTTCGTGGATATGTTGGTGCTCTCTGGAGCCGAATAAATACTTAATGTACGATTGGCCAATTAAAGATTCTGGTTTCGAAGCCTGAATCTAGAGCCGAATAAATACTTAATGTACGATTGGCCAATTAAAGATTCCGGTTTCGAAGCCTGAATCTGGAGCCGAATAAATACTAAATGCAGAGTGCTCTTATGGCGAGCCGGCAAAATCCGTTTACACATTTACACTGAAACGCTTAGTTAACTCGGGCCGATCAATATTTATTCAAACATTTACACTATGAAACGCAAAACATGCAAATGCGTGTCGAATAAAAATTACAACAAAACACAAACACTTTTCGTCACTCAAAATTACATAGATTTCAATCACTGTACTATTATTCAAAATTACAATAAAAATAGACGATGTACTTTTATTCAATCAGTTGAAAATTACATAAGATTTCGCATTACAATGTCTACTCCTACGCGGTTTCTCCCTCATCGTCACTCTTTTCGACTTCAAAGGCGGAGAACGGAAAATGATCACGTTGGTACCGTAGTAACGCCGAATCAACACCCTCTGCTCGAAGAGCCTTCGCGGCCTGAAGTGCCTTAATCCAACCGTGCCTAAAGCCACGGTTCTTGCATCGGTAGACCTCCTCTGCAAGCTTCCTCTTGGTTTTGTCCATCCCAATCTTCCGGCCTGCATGAAAGCCTTGTTCATACTCCATGGTCCTTGCATTTTCCACGGCAAACATGCTTGCCGTCTCCCTATCGGCTATCGCGTGACTTAACAGCCGTTGGGTCACTCTTTCGTCCACGACCGAGTTAGAGTGACCTGACGTGCGAGGCTCGACGGTTTGAGCCTTCCTAAGTTCCCTGAGCTCATGCTCGGCTTTTTCCGCGCGAACCTCCAAACTACGTATTCGTTCTTCCTTCTTCTCTATTTCCCGTCGCACCGCGCACAGACGCATGCCGAGCTCATAAGCGATGTACAGCCCCTTCACCGCCCCATGGATGCCTTCTCAAAATACATCGAAATCTTGTCATCCAACCATCGACTGCTAGACCTCCGGTCGAAAGATCTGTAGAGCGAACTCGACTGCTACACCTGGATCATTAATGATGGAATCCGCCTCCGTCATCGGTTTATTTCCCACGAAAACTGCAAAACTCAACGGTCGTGGCATCGCATCGGGCTCGCTTCTCGGTCGCAGTCGCGGGGAGCTTCCCCGTTGTTGTTTCTCCTTTCGGGGTGATCTGCTTCGACGACTAAGGAGCTGACGCCTTTCTCGTTCTTTGGACGCCCTTCCTCCCGTGCACATAGGCTCGCTACTACGATTCATTGCAGCGTCTAACTCAGTCAATGTTCGTCCTTCTCCTCTGCTGTTGAAAAACAACCTGTTTGACATTCGCACTTGTCCCAGGCTAGTTTAAATCAAGTCTGAATAAAAATAAATGGAATTACTGGCGTGAACTCACCCCATTTATCCTTAATGTATGCAGTGACCCCGAAGCGACGTCATTAATTCTAAACGCCAAAAGGCCAGATGCCGATCGGACCATTCCACGAACTAGTCCCATTCGGCTTATGAAGTTCCTTCACTGGCTGGGGCAAGGGCAGATTTATTAATCTGATCGGCCAAATATCTAGGTCCAATGCCGATCCATCTATGCCTCAGCCATTCCACGAACTAGTCCCATTCGGCTTATGAAGTTCCTGCATTGGCTGGGGCAAGGGTAGATTTATTAATCTGATCGGCCAAATATCTAGGCCCAATGTCGATCCATCTATGCCTCAGCCATTCCACAAACTAGTCCCATTCGGCTTATGAAGTTCCTGCACTGGCTGGGGTAAGGGCAGATTTATTAATCTGATCGGCTAAATATCTAGGCCCAATGCCGATCCATCTATGCCTCAGTCATTCCACGAACTAGTCCCATTCGGCTTATGAAGTTCCTGCATTGGCTGGGGCAAGGGCAGATTTATTAATCTGATCGGCCAAATATCTAGGCCCAATGCCGATCGATGCGTGCCACAGCCAATCCATGAACTACAAGCATTCGGCTTTTTGGAGTTAAAATTGCCTAATTATCTACATGAACGTTTTATCCAAAATTTTATCCAAAATAGCAAAACACTATATCATTCATCAATAACACAATTTAGCACAACTAATAACAAAGTACAAAAGGAATTTTCATTAAGTAAATTGGGCACAAATTGTAGCCATTTTACATATGAAAACTACTAAACAAAACGCTACAAGTTCTCATACAAATGCCTAGCAAAAACAAAAAGAAAAAACATCTGAAATGAAAATGACTGTAGCAATACCAAACGAAAAGCTGTAAAATACATTTGAAATCCTAAAACAAAAACAAGTGTCGTCCAAATCAGTCCTCGGAGTCAGACTTCAGCGGCTCAACATCCACTTGCTCGTATGGAATTGGCATAGCCAATGTCACATTAGCAGCAGCAAGGGCTTTGAGCCAGCCATGTTTGAATCCACGATTCTCAAATTTGGGGACTTCTTGTACGTAATTTTTGAGGGCAGTGCCTTCCCCAGCCTCATACGCCTTTGAAGCTTCAGCGTCGGCTACCTCCTTCGCTGCCTTTGATTTCGCTAAGTCCGCCTCAAGTTTGGCGATTGCCTCTTAGGCTAACTTGAGCGTAGCTTCGCTCGTGTCCGCCCTCTGCTCGGCAGCTAATCTGAGTTGGTTCGTATTTCTGGCCCTCTCCAACTTGGCCTCGGCCCTGGCAGCTTCCATTTTCGCCCTCAGGGCCTCAAACTCGGCACGGCTCCTTTGCCCCTCAACTTCGGTTTGTAAACGGCCAATTCATTCGATGGCGTCGTGCTGGCGGCAGCCTAACTCGGCTATCCTTCCGACCGTCTGCAAAACAAGAGCAGGAGGTTAAATCCAAGCATATATACACAGAAAGGAAAGACAAGATCAAGATCTTTACCAGAAAAGCCGATTGAGCGGCTAACGCTACCGCTAAAACGTCTAGCTCTGAGCGGAAAGTGGCCTTGTTAGACGGCAATGAGACTGATGAGGCCAGGCTGAGTGCAATGGCAGGGTCTTTTATAGCCGACGCGTCAGAGGAGATCGGCATGTTTCTTACCTTTGGTTGAACCACAAAAGGCACAACTGTATCCGACTCCTTTAAATACGGCCATTTGTCGGCAGGCTCTTCTCCAGACCCGGCCTCAACGTCGACAGGACGCTTCTCCGACCGTCGTTCAGCCTGATCATCTGCCGGCACGATCGGCTCCAACTCGGCATCTCGTACTTGAATCGTCTCCTCCGTAACAGGCAGGGACAGCTCAACATCTGCGATGGGCGCCACTTCGGATCGATTGGCCTCCGCTCGAATGGTCTCCGCTCTCCACCGCGCGGCCATTTGTTCGGCGTTGGCCTTTTTGGCGAGCTTTGTAAGTGACAAGCCGGCCATATCTTCAGGGAACGTGCTGGGAAGATCCTCTAATCCGTTAAAGACGTTGTTATGACCTTCCCCTCGACCTGAGGTGGACGGAGGGTTGGCTGAATTGAGGCTGGCTTCATCAAACGCTAGCCTTAAAGCCTCGTCTACTTCGGCCTCGGACTAGCCTGATTCGTCAGCGACCTCTTCTGCGCGCTCTGAGTCGGATCCTTCGAAGCCGATTTGGCGCAAGTTTCTGAAGTTGGTCAAAATAAGAGCCGTTGGAAACTCCTCGCCCCTTGGAATCAGGATGTTTTCTGCTGCTGAGAAAGTCGTGTACGTCGGCTCGTATTGAAGCAGAATATTGGCCGCCCTCCCTTGTTTCTGAAGGCTTGGACGGCCAAAGTATTTCAAAGCAACTTTTATCTCCGAAAGAACGGTGTCGTCGGTTGAGGTCAAAACTTTCTTCAAATCGTTTCTTGCACAAGCAAAACTATTAGGTCTCAAAAGTGAAGCTTTACAAATATAACAAAAGGAAAAATAAACACAACAGGCTATACGGCCACCTGGTTCGCCCCTCCGCCTAGGAATAGGATCGAGGCGATCCTCGCCTTCGCCGAATTCCCAGTTGCCTTGGACAACGACCATAACGTCATCGACTCACTTCCCAGAGCTGGAAAGCATAGTCACTAGTTGATGGTCGGTGTCCTTGGCCCTAAGGAAATAACGACCGTGCCGACCGGAAGACTTGGCCAAGGCATAACAATGCCGAATAGCAGGAATGCCGAGGTTGATCCTAAGGCGACGGTTTAGTGCTACAATCCCCATTATGACTCTAAAGAAATTGACATTGGGTTGGGAAGGAATTAGACCCCAATGGCAGAGCACAACCCTAAGGAGTGGGTGAAGGGGGAATCGGACTCCACCCTTCGCGATTGATAGGAGAGGGAAGACGATCGTGGTTTCATCAGCCCTCTCCATATCGAGGGTGTCGTCTGTCACCAGAGACAGGCGGACGTCATTAGGAATGGAAAAATGGCGTCGGAAGCCAGAAATTCGATCCGAAGAGAGGAGATCTTTCAAATGTTTTGCCATTTTCTTCAGTTTATAGATATATTCTAAACTAAAAACAAACCAGGAAAAAGGATTTAGAGCAGAGAGGGAGAAAACTTACAAGAGATGAAAAAGATTGTGAAATAAGGGAAGTTGCAGAAATAGTTTGGAAGGAAGGCCAACAACAAGTATCTGAAAGCGTATGTATTTGAAAGGCCGTCCAAATTTTAAATCATAATAAATAGAAGTGTACGAAGGGACAAGAAGTCGAAATGATAACCGAGAAGCGTGTGCTCAAACATCTGCATTGGAATGAGGTCAGCCGCCGAATTTCGGCCTTGACTTTTCGAGTTCGAAACCAAACACTCCAATCAACTGTCATTAGTGGGGTGTTTGGGGGGCAATTGTGGGGGCCGAATAATGGGGATCGTAAAGAGGCCGAATAGATGAACTTGGAAAGCTGGAATATAAATATAGTATTCGGCTTTGCCCCACATATTCGGTCGGTAAGGGGCCGAGTGAAAGGTAGTTTGCTGCGAAAGAGGCCGAATGCCGAATTGATGATGGGCCCAATCCTGAGGCCCAAGAAAGAAAAGATATAAATAGAAGAACATCAGCCAGAAAGAGGTATGTAAGAACCAGTATATTTAACTTAGAATACAAGTAATCTTGAGTGTTGAGACTGACTTCCCGGTCGGAGTGCTAATTCCGGCACCCCCGACTAGAGTGTTTATTCATTTTCAGGTGACTAGCAGAGGATCACGAGCGTCCCCCAAGATCAGAAGAGTATTTCCAAACCACTTCTCTGCATGCCTAATTTTGATTTGTTTTTTCAAAATGGAAAACATTTTTATTTATTAATGTATTATATGGGCGGGGGGAATCATCTGGCTAATTTTTATTTATCAAAATGGGAAAGTAACTGCTCCTGCAACTTTGTTTGATTCAATTTGGGATTATGAGGTGTTCCAAAGAAAAAGGCAAAGAGTAGACCGCACAGGTTTGGTAATTCCTTTTGATCACCAATAAAATATGAAATATGAATTAAAATTAGTTGAATTCTAGAGTAACACAATTTTGAGGTCATTAATGTACGACAGGTTAAGACTGAATATGAACATGGCAAGGACAAAGTTACCACCTGAAGTTTTATTGTTTGATTAATAATACCACCTGAACTTACTACCTGAATTTTTCTTGAATGGACAAGCATTCAATATACGAATTTTGAGAACAAACCTATGCTTCAAAGTTTATAGTTATTTCCATGTATATCTTCCAACAATTAATAAATAAGTAAAAAGAAGCCAATGAGTTAGGATTTGGTGGTCACTTTTAGCTTAAATTTTAAAGATATTCCCAGTTACAAGAAAATTACAATTCAAGAAGGGAGATCAATAGCATATGCTCACTGCATCAGTTTGCTATCATTAAAACCAAAATTCCATATTGCTTTAATCTTATAAATTTCGAGATTGGTCATTGATTATGGGTTTGAATCTTGTAAATTTCTTCTCTGTCAAACCCATAAAACGAAAATCAAACCCATAAAACTAAAATCAAACCCATTTTTGACATGAAGAATATCATAATTTCATAGAAATCAAACACTTCAACCAAACCCATTATCGAAATCAACACAAAATTAAACTAAAAAAATCATATAAACCCTAGATGAAGTGTGAGAAATGGGGAAATAAGGGAAGGGAGAAAGAGAGAGAGAGAAACAGAGATAGAGGAAATGGCTCGACATAGAGAGAGAGACCCAGATCGACAACGAATGAGAGGACCGAACGCGACAGTGACAAACCTGTGATTTGCGGCAGTGTTGGTGGTGATTTCGGCGATGGCGGTGGCGACGTACGACGGTGGGGATGGACGGTGGCCAGCGACAGTGGTAGTGACAGTCAGTGGTGAGAGGGAGAGACAGAGGGAGAACCGCTGAAGAAAGAGAGAAGAGGCGCTGGTTTGTGGTTTGGAAACCAAATATATATATATTACACCATTGGCGACTAAAAGTTTTTAGTCGCTAAAAGTATCTCATAAATCCCTCCAAACTGTTTAAAATATCTCCCTCCAATAATTTTAGTTCTTTGGTGACTAAAGTTATTTTTCGTCACTGAACATAAACTTTTGGCTACTAAAATTTTGATCGCCAAAAGTAAAAAATAATTTTTTATTTTCCAATCGGCGACTAAAGTGTTTTAGTAGCCAAATCTCTACCTACGGCGACTAAAATTATTTTTCGTCGCTGAAAATAAACTTTTGGCGACTAAAATTTTAGTCGCCAAAGGTAAAAAATAATTTTTTATTTTCCAATCGGCGACTAAAGCGTTTTAGTAGCCAAATCTCTACCTACGACGACTAAAATTATTTTTCGTCGCTGAAAATAAACTTTTGGCGATTTTAGTCGCCAAAGGTAAAAAATAATTTTTTATTTTCCAATTGGCGACTAAAGCGTGTTAGTAGCTAAATCTCTACCTACGGCGACTAAAAATTTTTTTTTGTCGCCAATTCTGGCATTTTTTGCGACTAAATTTTTTTTAGTTGCCAATAAACATATACCCCGACTAAAAAGAATTAGTAGCTAAATAATTTACTTTTGCCGACTAAAAAAATTTTTAGTCGCCATTTCTACAACTTTTGGCGACTAAATTTTTTTTAGTCGCCAATTTTAGTCGCCAAAGATGCATTTTGTTGTAGTGTATATGATAAAGGTAATCGAGTTATTTTTGATAAATCACATTGCACAATTGAAAGCACAAATGATCATAAAGCTTTATTCGTTGGTAATCGCCATGATAATGTTTATATTTTTCATCTTAATGATCTCTATGCTAGTGATGTTAAATGTTTATATATTAATAATGAAAATAGTTGGTTATGGCATAGAAGACTTGGTCATGCTCATATGGATTTAATTGCTAAATGTTTGAGAAAGGATTTAGTCATTGGATTTCCAAAAATTAAATTTGAAAAAGATCATCTTTGCAGTGCTTGTCAATAAGGAAAACAAACTAAAACATCATTTAAATCAAAATCTCATATTTCCATAACTAGACCTTTACAACTATTGCATATGAATTTATTTGGTCCCTCAAGGACATCTAGTCTAAGTGGTAAATGTTATTGTCTTGTTATTGTTGATGATTATTCAAGATTTACATGGGTTATGTTTTTAGCACACAAAGATAAAATATTTTCTTCTTTCACAAAACTCTGTCGTAGAATTCAAAATGAAAAAGGCTTTCTTATTACTAATATTCGAACCGACTATGGTAGAGAATTTGAAAATGAGAAATTTGAATTATTTTGTGATGAGCATGGTATTGGACATAATTTTTCAGTACCTAAAACCCCTCAACAAAATGGTGTAGTAGAAAGGAAGAATAGAACTTTAGAAGAGATGAGTAGAACAATGCTTTGCGAAAATAATCTTCTTAAATATTTTTGGGCTGAAACCGTTCACACCGCATGCTATATTTTAAATTGCGCATTAATTAGACATATTCTCAAAAAGACTCCTTATGAACTTTGGCATGATAGAAAGCCCAACATTAGTCTTGTAAATGTTTTGTGCATAATAATGGTAAGGATAACTTAGGTAAATTTGATTCAAAATCTGATAAAGTAATTTTTCTTGGCTATTCCTTAACTAGCAAAGTTTATCGTGTTTTTAATAAAAGAACTCTTGTTGTGGAAGAATCTATATATGTACCATTTGATGAAACTAATATCTCTGCTCAAAAGCAAATTGTTAGTGATAATATAGATTTGTAACCAAATGTGGAAGATTCAAGTACCTACAAAGAAGAGAACCGACCATATAAGTTGAACAAAGAGATTGAATAACCTATTCTCCCACCTCAAGAAGAAGGAAGAAACAATGATAATTTGCCAAAAGAATGAAAGTTTGTTCATAATCACCCTAAGGAATTAATCCTAGGTGACCCTACAAAAGATTGAGCCTAAAAACTTTCAAGAAGCCGAATTCGATGAACATTGGATGATAGCTATGCATGAAGAGCTTAACCAATTTGAGAGAAACAAAGAGTGGGAACTTGTGCCAAAACCTAAAGATCATACCATTATCGGTACTAAATGGATCTTTCGAAACAAGCTTGATGAATCCGGCATAATTATAAAAAACAAGGCTAGACTTGTTGCACAAGGATACAATCAAGAAAAAGGTATTGATTTCGATGAAACCTTTCACTACAAGAAGTTGGGTCTTGAATGACGAATTATTTTTGTCACCAAAGAGCTAATTTCGTCACTATAGATATTTGTGAGGAAATATTTTTGTCACCGATTTCGTCATTGAATGATCATCACTATCACAGTGAGGAAAAAGAATTTCGTCACTAATAAAATTACTTTAGTGACGAAAACCTTTGTCACCAATTAGACAATATTTTTTCACAAAAAATCCTCATTTTCGTCACCAAATAATTACTTAGTACCGTATATATAACTTTAGTTGACAAAAAATTGTCACAGATGTTGATCATTAGAGAGGAAATATTTTCGTCACGGTAAGATGTAAAGTTGACGAAATTTTTCGTCTTCAAAAGTTTGATATAAGTGACGAAATATATTTTGTGGCAATAAAATTTATACATGACAAAATTTTTAGTCACCAAACAACAAAATTAACAAAACTTTTCATATATAAACAGCGTCAAATTTTGTCACAAAAAGTTATTTATTGGTGACGAATAAGCACTTTGTCACAATAAGTACATGCGGCGAAAAAATTCGTCACAAAACTTATTGTTCCATATTTTATATTTCAATTTAAATTATTATTTCACAAATATCTCTGCTCACATTTCAATAGCCTTAGAATTTTACTAAAAAATCCATTAGCTATTATACACCACTCCACTAAAAATTCAATAAACAATTGATATTATAAACCAAAATATATCCATCAAACAAATTTAATAACAATTCATTAACTATAACAAAAAGACAATCAAAGCAAATCCCAAAATGAACTAAGTATCAATCTACAAAAAATAAATAAATAATAAAAATCAACACTTGATCAGTTACAAGTAGAACTAATTATCAGTCTACAAAAAAATTAACACTTGATCTTGATTTGCAAGTATGCTTCCAAATGTCATCCAAAAACCAATCTGCAAAGAAAATAAAAAGAAAAACATTAATATATTATCAATTATATCTAAACTCATATACAAATAATTTTATATATTAGTAAACCAATTTAGCAAAAATGCATTTTCTACCGAAATTTGACTTTCATCTGTACTAAATCACAAAACAACAGCTAATCTAATTGGGGGCAAGTTCTCGCAAGTTATATGAACACCTATGAACCTGCCAATATTGAAAACAATCAAGCAACATGATGAGTTTTATTGTCATATAGAATGGTTCAATGAAACTTGGATCTTTGTTCTACTAACTCCAGTTTTCTCCATAAATTTCACTATCTACCAGTGAATGTCCCTTTGATACAACTTCACTATCTCACTCATTGTTTCTCCAACTTTGCTTAGAAAGAAATGAGAAATACCGATATGGGTTGATTGTTTTTAATGGGTTTTCAATTTCACAAAATTCAAACTAAGATAGATCGACATAAACAATATAAAACTAAGCATTTTAGTGTGTTATGATCATTTTCAATGTTTCAATGTTTGTACTAGCAATTTAACAATGTTGCAAGTGTAACTTTCTTAAACAGTTGTGTTTTAACCAATATATACTAACCAACATGAGAAAAATAAAAAGATAAAGCAAGATAGACTTACCAAAAAGAGCGATCTAGGGATGCCCCTCCCCTAAATTGCCCGTTAAAACCTTGTTTCTTAAGAAACTGGCAACTTGAGTCAGCAGTTTAGCACGCTCCTGTGGGGTCATGTCTCTAAGGTCTTGAAATGTTCTCACTTTATGCATTACATAACAAAAATTGATATTTCACATTACGAGTTTATGTTTTAACATGTATATATATAATGTGAGTGACATGCGCAAATATGTTTGTATTAGACAAAAGCATCACTCCAAAATATTGTAAAAAATAATTTAAAATCAAAAATTCAGCATATTTAAAATGTAACAGATATAGATTTCATTTAAAATGTAACAGAAAAAAAGATAAAACAGAGGAGTTCCATTTCTGTACAGTGTCCAGTCACCCTATAAATTGGTACAAGAATAAATGTGCACTGATATGTAAATTAGCAAAATAATAATAAAAAATAAATAAATAAGAAAGATAGCAAACAATACAATGATACACCCAGGAAAGCCAAAAAATATTATAGCAGAATGAGATTTCAATGATCAGACACCTGAATTATACTTTGAGAAAGCGCAACTACTCTGGTGGCAGGCCTCAACCATCCATGTCCTTGCTGAGTGCGTGGTATAATTGCTATCTACATGCACAAAGTATCTGTAAGTTATCTCAACTTGAAGGAGAAAGCAATGGGAATGGCGACAGCAGAAGAAATAAAAACAAATTAAAGCATTATAAAAAAGGATGCAATCATATGATGGCGCATACAACTGTAGACGTCCCCCGAACGCCCCGGGAGGGTTAGGTCCCGTTCTGTTCATATTGGGTCACTACAGTTCAAGGACTCAAGTCACGGTTCTTAATCTTGAACCAAAGAGTCCAAATCCGGCAAATCGTTTTGAAAACAGATTTTTTGAAAGAAGTGCCAAACATGGACTGCTTTGCCAGATAACAGAGTCGCCACCTAAATATTTTTTTAATGGGAAATTTAGGAAACCCTGACTCGTGCCAAAGGCCACGTGTCCGTCATCACCAAAGTTGGCTCGGGAACTTGGGTACGATTGGGGAAGGTCACATCGTGAGCACCCCCGCTCGCCCGGTCAAAGACCGGCCTCTACTAACCATGATATCTGTTTTTGAAAACATTGTATGCTCTTATTCCGATTATTAGCCTAGGTTACTATGTGATGCTCGCAGCAAACAAGTATAGACTGGGCCGCCTGAATTGGAACAAAACATTTCATGTTTGTTTGTTTGAAAATGGTTTGATGGTGCTACCCGCAGGTAGGCTAAAACGCGGATTTGCCACCCTCAGGTGGGTTTAGAAAACATGATTTTGCCACTATCTAGTGGGCTTAAAACAAACATTTGATGAATTGTCCAATCCAAGCAACTCGGCCTCCACCCACAGGCATTCAAGGCAGTTATATCACATAAGCAGTTAGCCTCATGGCAAGCATGCTATCATGGCAACACTCACACGCATGCAAGGATGCTAAAGCATAAAACTCACCGAGTACTCCGAGCCAAAAACAGAAACTTTATTAGAAATCATGCATGATCCTAAATATACAGAATTGCCTAATGCAACGCATGCAATAATGCAACTAGAGCAGGCTCGGCTATTCTAAACATGGGATATGAAATGCTACAGCTAACATGTATTCAATTTGGAATTGAAATACAAATGCAGTTTGTATGATGCGTCGAGCCCGGTGCGTGCAAAACAGATGAATGAATGCAAACATGCTATCATACTGTATGCTAATTAAAATATGCCCTATATCTAACCATCGTAAGCGGGTAAATAAAAGGGAGAAAGAAATGGGGGTTGGAAGACATACATCACACTCACCCACACTTATTACAGTTATGCCCTCGCGCAGAGGGTCCGAATAAATAATAATACAGTCCGATATGAATGAAAGAATAATACAGATTTCTAATTAAATTAACAGATTTAAACTAAGAAAGCTGTAAAGTTGGCTTGCAAGCCAGGAGGGGCTGCCTCGCTTCGTTCCGGATAATGGAGTGATGTATGCTGGGCTGCCATGCGCGGAAATCCACTGGGATGCCCAATTTAGCCTCTGTTTGCAGTGTTTCTTGAAATGCGTGCCCGACTCTGAAAAGTTGCCAATTCTCCATTTTGCTGCAACAGAGAGCAGGAAAAGGGCATAGCAATGTATTTCACAAATATATGCATGCCTCGATCCTCGTGCCACCAATCACGCATACCGATGCATGATGGCCGAGGAATCGGATTGCACAACTCACTATAGAATGAATGCAGATGAATGCTACAACAAAAACCTAACTCCATCATGGGTAATCCGGAGTATCGGTGACTGGGAATTTGAGACCCGTTCCGTCACTCGGAGTACGAAACGTGCCTCGTTTCCCGTGCCCGGGCTAACTCCTATTCCGAACACAATGCAATATGCATGATATGCATGAAATGCAACTAATATACAGTTCTAGTATGCGCAATGCTGGTGAAAATGAGATGAAAATGAGATGCCTCGAAAAGCGCGCACGCGTGTACGCAAACTGAGGCGATGATGTGAAATGCAAATCGGATAAAACCGAAGTGCCTCGAAATGTGTGCACACGGGCACGCACTCCGAGGCGATAATATGAAGTGGAAATCGGATAAAACCGAAGTGCCTCGAGATGTGTGCCCACAGGCACGCACACCGAGGCGATGATATGAAGTGGAAATCGGATAAAACGAAGTGCCTCGAAATGTGTGCCCACAGGCACGCACATCGAGGCGATGATATGAAGTGAAAATCGGATAAAACCGAAGTGCCTCGAAATGTGTGCCCACAGGCACGCACATCGAGGCGATGATATGAAGTGGAAATCGGATAAAACCGAAGTGCCTCGAAATGTGTGCCCACAGGCACGCATACCGAGGCAATGATAAAATGAGACGGAAATGCAAATTGGGCTTATACTAACATGAGTGGACCTCAGCCACACTCACATCAGATGCCGTCGCGTAAAACAGAGGTGCCTCGAAGTGCGTACCCACAGGCGCGCAAACCGAGGCATGGCCCGAAGGCATGAAATAGCACAGGAAATGATATGCAAGCATGCAAACCAAATTTCAGCACCTAAATGAAGGGGAAAACAGTCCCGAAATGATACGAAATTACAACCAATGCGTGAAATCATCCCGAAATGTGATTTTAAGTACCCGAAATGGCCTATAGCCATGCTAAACACGCACAACATGATCATGACATGCAAACCAGTAGCAAGGCAGCCCCAAATATGGCATTTTTTTAGTAACAAACAAAGCTAAATAACAACCACAAGCATGGCAAAAATAGCTTGCAAAAACGGGGAAAAAGAGGGGAATTACAAAGCAAGTAGTATATACAATGCTCAAACCAGAAAAATCAGTTCTACAAAATTGAAGAGGGGCCAAAAACATGCATATTTACAGTAGATGAGATCCTCTAATTCAGTGTGTAGATATGCTTAAAATGGCATGCAAAAGTGAGCCAATAAAGGGCTACAACATGAGGTACCATAAGCAATGATCAAAAAACTTTGGACCCTTAACAAAACATGAAGAATAGGTCATTTTAAGACATTCTCTAAGCCTGATGAAGGCTCAAATCAGTAGCTAAGCAAGCCTAACAAAGCATGCAATTTTACGGAAAATATGGAGGATATAACATGAAGTACCAAAACCAATCATCAAATGGCCTAAGGCCCTTAACAAAACATGAAAAATAGGTAAAAATAAGGCTCTGTCTAGGCCTGATGAAGGCTGAAATCCGAAGCCAAATAAGCTTAACAAAGCATGCAAAACAGAAGTAGAACATGAATTCAAAACAAGTGGCATGTAGAGCATTAAAACCAGGTTGAGCCCTTCTTCAATGTTGAAGAGGGGCTCAAAATAAGCACAATCACAGTATGTTGCATGCTCCAACTCAGATCACAAATAGGCCAAATTAATCATGCAATTTTACGGTAAAATGGAGGAATTTCAAAGGAAGTGCATGCTAGAGCCACCAAACATGATGGAGCCCTTCTTCAATGTTGAAGAGGGACTCAATATAAGCCCACTCACAGTTAATGTCATGCTTGAAAACAGATCACACATAATCCAAACAAAGCATGCAATTTAATGGCATAAAGAGTGATATTGAAGCAAGTATATCATAGAGACACCAAATGAGGTTGGGCCCTTCTACAATGTTGTAGAGGGGCTCAAAATAAACAAAACCAGAAGGGGTCAGAGCCCAAAACAGATCACAAGTAGGGTAAAGATTTGAAGCAAGATTATGCAAGAAAAATGGATTTTGAGACTTACCCTTGAAGACTACACTTTTGCTTCCTCTTGCCTTGATGAAAGTTGCTTCTAAGCCTCTGAGGAACACTCCCTTGCTGCTGGAATGGAAGTGGTGAAGGTGAGGCTTGGGGTTGAGGAAGGAATGGGCTAGGGACTTGAAGAATTTTTAGGGTTTTGGCTATGGAAATGAGATCAAAGGGAGATGGAGTCTTGAGAGGAATTTGTCTAACCCCAACAAAGAAGGAGGCCATGCCCTCAAATAGGCAAGAAAGGGTGTAAAAGGGGAGGGAAATGCATACAAGCTTTCCCTCCCAAAATATCCCCCGGATGCCCGGGATATTTTGAAAAATATCCGGACAGCTGGAAAGGGCTGGAAAGCAGAAAGCTGGCCGGCCAGGTAAATTTCTGGGAGGTGGCCGGCCGGCCACCCCACCTGGTCGGCCAGCCACTCACCCTGGCCGGCCGGCCATGGCCCAAAAATGAAGTGCAAAATTTCTGGCCGACCACCATGTGTTAGGGTCCTCCCAAGTGTGTAGAATAAGGATCCAAGGTGGAATCTGGCAACACTGAAACAAGAGTCACAACATAGAACTTGAAGGAGAGGCTCAAAAATGAATGTAACAATTGCTGGCCGACCACCACTTTTTGGTGTCCTCCCAGGTGTGTAGAACAAGGTTCCAAGGTCGGAAATTGGCAACACTGAAGCAGGAGCCACAACATAGAGCTTGAAGGAGGGGCTCAAAAATGAAATCCACAATTGCTGGCCGACCAGTAGTTTTTAGGGTCCTCCCATGTCCCCTGATCACAGATATGTAGCTTTGGTTGGAAGAAAATGGGCCTAGGGTGTTCAACATTAGCCCGGAAGTGAGCAAAACGGGCGCCGGAGGAGCGAAACTGGTTATCTGGGATAATTGCTGGCCTCCTACCCTCCAGTGATCTTCCTAATGTTGAAACAGAGGTACCTGCCAAAATTGAACAAAAACTAATGAGAAATGAACGCTCGGGGCCCAAACCGCGCAGTTCGGGGTCCCGAAAATGGGCTGTAGGCACCGGAAGTGGTGTTCAGCAGCGAAGTGGGTATCAGAGGACCCCAGTGTGCCCTGCTATGACAAAACAGAGGTACCTGCCAAGAACCGGAGGAATCGGAGACGGTTGGGCGATCCCGAACCGAGGCACACGGCCTGACAGCTCTGAAAACCGGGAACCGGGCTCCGAAATGGGCAAAATGGCCTACGGCCACGAAATGTAGCCCACGGCCACCGAGAGATAGTCTACAGGACTACTCCCTTCCCTCAGGAAAGAAAACAGAGAAAATCGAGTCTGGTTCGCAAACCGAGACAAGGCACAGAAGAGGATTCGGAAGTTCGGAGGCAGGGCGCACGGCCGCGACTCTGGGACTTCTGAACGAGCACAATATGCGACATCACCGAGCGCTCAATCGGTGACGTCTAAGTCTTAAGGTCGGTCAAAAATGGGGTGTCTACAGTTGCCCCTCTTTGACAGAACTCGGAAGTCAAGAAGTGACGGGAGTGAATGTCAAAGCCTAGAGACGACCCATTTTTGACAAGGCCGAAGACTCAGACAATCATACAAGATGAACATAAATGTGTGCCCGCAGGCGTGCCTTCAGGCAAAAAATGGGGCAAAATGCAAATGATAGGCGCGGGACCGGGTGATCATGCAAGTGCAGCGAGCTGTAATGAAGCAAGTATTGACAAATAGATGCGACAGTTTTAAGCAAGAATGCAAAGCAACAACTACATTTCATGCAGTTAGGAATGCGGAGAATCATTCAATTCTCGTCGCATCTCACACGGAGAAGATACGATACCTGCGCGATTCGTCTGGTCGCACCAGCCTCGAATGAACCGTACATACAATATCGTGCCTGCAAAAGAAGGAAATTCAACAAGAACAGTATGCCAACAACATATATTCAATGTGATTCCTGTAATTCCAAAAGTCTGACACACGCAGTGCCGGCGGGTAAACACATCGCAATGCAAGAAAAGATAATGCGTGACAACGCATACTCAAGCATAGAGGTATGGTAAACATGCATGACAATGCAAAATATTCATGAGAATGCAAATTATGAGCCAAAAAATGCAAAACGAGCGCAAATCAAGTGCCCGTTTGTTGCGAAATAATAAACAAGAAAGCGCGCATTTCGGCGACGACAACTCGATTGCGGCCTCTGATTCACCTCCCGGAGAGGTTATAACATGTTCAAAAAGGATACACCTTGATTTTGATGAATAGTGACAAGACACATGTCAGAAATTGCAGCTAAAGTTCCAACGGAGCAATTTCGCGCCAGAAAGTGCACTTTTCTTGCACTTTTCAGGTCTCGGGAACTCCAAAATTCCTCAAAATTTGCAGAGAGGTAGGGAGGGGGTGGGGGACATGGTCGGCCAGCTCTTGGCCCTAGGAGAGGCTGTCGGCCAAGGGGGAAAAAGTGAATGGCCGGCCAGCCAGAGAAAGGGGCCGGCCGGCCACCTGGCAAAAAGAGGGGCATTTTGGTCATTTTGAGGATTTCTATATATATGCTTGCCCATTGCCTCCGAAATTACACCCCCAAGTGTGAAATTCTCTCCTCTTGCTCTCTAAGCCATTCTCTCTTTCAGATCTGCATTTTATACGCGCCCCTCGGCCTCCCACGCAAGTTGTTTCTGCGAAATCCTTTAGATTTAAGCACTTTGAGCCTACTAAAATTTGATTTCGGAGCTTCTCTTCTCATTTTCACCACCTGAGGTAAGTTTGTCTCAATATTTGGAATATTTTCCCGGGGGTTGACTTTTGTTGACTTTTTATTTCCCGAGAGTTGACTTTTGTTGACTTTTTCCAATTTTGGCTCATTTTTGCTCATTTTTGCCCCTTTTTGCAGATTTCTCGAAATGGCCGGCAATTTCCCCCACGGCGGAGGTTTTCCAGGGGCCGGAGACGATTTTGACATTATGGCACTCCCCCCGAGGGTCCGGCCTTTCTTCCCCGATCGATACGCTCCAGCGGTACATAGGCTTCCGCGAGCTGTTTTCCGTCATTTCACCGATTTCAACGATCGGGCACCCGGGGATCTTCTTCTGCGAGAGCCGGAGCAGCACCTTTCCCACGAGGCACGAGAGGTATTTTACTTCACCCCCTGTAATTTCTGTGCATTTTGTAACTTTGCCATGCTTAAACACACAGTTGTAGCTTATGACGTAGTACTTTGTTTGCACTCGGAACACGTGACTTAAACACTTGAATTGTTGAACACACGGCTCACCGACTGATTGATTGTGAACACACGGCACACATTAGTTAAGCATTTGAACACACGGCTCAAACATTGATTCACCGAACACACAGCCCGAAGTTGAAATGAGCACACAGCACATACTGACTAGGATTGAACACACATCCCAAAGCATAGATTCACTGAACGCGCAGCCCAGGTTTGAAGTGAACACACAGCCCACTGATTAAGAGTAGAAACACACAGTCCCAAATTCTGATTTTCTGAACACGCGGCCCAGGTAGAAATGAAGTGAACACGCAGCCCACTGTTTAATGATTTGAACACGCAACAAAATACCAATTTACTGAACACGCAGCCCAGGTAGAAATAAGGTGAACACGCAGCCCACTGATTAATGATTTGAACACGCAGCCCAAAATACAATTTACTGAACACGCAGCCCAGATTTTAGGTGAACACGCAGCCCACTGAGTTTTCTGAAATTTGAACACGCAGCCCAAATAACAAATTTACTGAACACACAGCCCAGATTTTAGGTGAACACGCAGCCCACTAATTTTTCTGAAATTTGAACACGCAGCCCAAATAACAAATTTACTGAACACACAGCCCAGATTTTAGGTGAACACGCAGCCCACTAATTTTTCTGAAATTTGAACACGCAGCCCAAATAACAAATTTACTGAACACACAGCCCAGATATAAATAAAGCGAACACGCAGCCCACTGATTTTTCTGAAATTTGAACACGCAGCCCAAATACCAAATTGACTGAACACGCAGCCCAGATATAAATAAAGCGAACACGCAGCCCACTGAGTTTTCTGAAATTTGAACACGCAGCCCAAATAACAAATTTACTGAACACGCAGCCCAGATTTTAGGTGAACACGCAGCCCACTGATTTTTCTGAAATATACCAAATTTACTGAACACACAGCCCATTCACTTCATTTGCACACAGCTCGTTCACTTCATTTGCACACAGCTCATTCACTTCATTTGCACACAGCTCATTCACTTCATTTGCTGATATATGCACTCATTCTAAATGCAGGTTGGCTCTCGCACTGTGCGAGGATACGGCTCCACTGCCGCGAGGGAGTGGTATGCTGAGCTTCCGGAAGCTGTCCGGGACTTGGTTGACTTTGCAGGATTCGGACCATTCTGCAGAGGGTTATCTCATTGTCTCATCAGCAGGACATTGTTTGCCGCTCTGGCGGAGAGATGGTGGGACACCACCAATTCATTCCATTTTTCTGCTACTGGGGATATGACCATGACCCCATTAGACTTCGCTGTACTCACCGGCCTAGACGTAGGCGGTGGACCCATTCCCTACGACGAGGATATGAGTGAGTGGGAGGCTGCTTGGATTTATCTATTGGGGGCTCGCCCACCCGTAGACAGAGGTACTGGGAGAGTCCGGTATACTTGGTTCTCTTCCCATTTCCGGCGGCCACAGATGGAGCCTGAGTCTCCCGAGGAGGTCGAGCAGTATGCCCGTGGTTTCCTCATGTTCCTCTTTGGCACCACTCTGTTTGCCGATAGAGGGAACATGGTCGGATTGTATCTACTGAGTGCTCTGGTAGACCTATCACAGGTCGTTCAGTATGATTGGGGCGGCGCTGGCCTGGCTACCCTTTATTGTTACATGAGCGCAGTCTCTCGTGGGCGGGGGGACTTACTCGGCGGCTACTGGAGAGCCTGGGAGGTACATTCTGTCCTCTTGATTTACATTTTGCTCCTCATTACTTGTTCATTGCACACACGGCGCACTTTGCATTCTGTGTTCTGCCTTTAGCACTTTGTATTCACATTCTGCACTGCTTTTCTCAGCTGTGGGTATACGCATATTTCCCCACATTAGCCCCGGAGATGTTGCCCCTCTTTGACAGAACTCGGAAGTCAAGAAGTGACGGGAGTGAATGTCAAAGCCAGAGACGACCCATTTTGACAAGGCCGAAGACTAGACAATCATACAAGATGAACAGAAATGTGTGCCCGCAGGCGTGCCTCAGGCAAAAAAGGGGCAAAATGCAAATGATAGGCCGGAGCCGGGTGATCATGCAAGTGCAGCGAAGCTGTAATGAAGCAAGTATTGACAAATAGATGCGACAGTTTTAAGCAAGAATGCAAAGCAACAACTACATTTCATGCAGTTAGGAATGCGGAGAATCATTCAATTCTCGTCGCGTCTCACACGGAGAAGATACGATACCTGCGCGATTCGTCTGGTCGCACCAGCCTCGAAATGAACCGTACATACAATATCGTGCCTGCAAAAGAAGGAAATTCAACAAGAACAGTATGCCAACAACATATATTCAATGTGATTCCTGTAATTCCAAAGTCTGACACACGCAGTGCCGGCGGGTAAACACATCGCAATGCGAGAAAAATAATGCGTGACAACGCATACTCAAGCATAGAGGTATGGTAAACATGCATGACAATGCAAAATATTCATGAGAATGCAAATTATGAGCCAAAAAATGCAAAACGAGCGCAAATCAGAGTGCCCGTTTGTTGCGAAATAATAAACAAGAAAGCGCGCATTTCGGCGACGACAACTCGATTCGCGGCCTCTGATTCACCTCCCGGAGAGGTTATAACATGTTCAAAAAGGATACACCTTGATTTTGATGAATAATGACAAGACACATGTCAGAAATTGCAGCTAAAGTTCCAACGGAGCAATTTCGCGCCAGAAAGTGCACTTTTCTTGCAACTTTTTCAGGTCCCGGGAACTCCAAAATTCCTCAAAATTTGCAGAGAGGTAGGGGAGGGGGTGGGGGACATGGTCGGCCAGCTCTTGGCCCTAGGAGAGGCTGTCGGCCAGGGGAAAAAGTGAATGGCCGGCCAGCCAGAGAAAGGGGCCGGCCGGCCACCTGCAAAAAGAGGGGCATTTTGGTCATTTTGAGGATTTCTATATATATGCTTGCCCATTGCCTCCGAAATTACACCCCCAAGTGTGAAATTCTCTCCTCTTGCTCTCTAAGCCATTCTCTCACCGAGGCACACGGCCTGACGGCTCCGAAAACCGGGAACCGGGCTCCGAAATGGGAAAAATGGCCTATGACCACGAAACGTAGCCCACGGCCATTGAGAGATGATCTACGAGACCTCTCCCTCCCTTCGGGAAGAGAAACAGAGAAAACAGAGCCTGGTTCGCAAACTGAGGAAAAGCACAAAAGAGTCTGGAAGTCCGGAGGCAAGGCTTGCCGCCGGGACTCCGCAACCTCAGAACGAGCACAATATGCAACATCACCAAGCGCTTAATCGGTGACGTCTGAGTCTTAAGGTCGGTCAAAAATGGGGTGTCTACAACTGGCCTCAGCGCAGCATGGGTACTTACGCATGATAAACCATGTTTCAACGAGGGAAAGATATTGGCCCATGCCAGACTAAGCTTAACATGGAAATGATGTAGGCGATAAAATGGTATGATATAATGGATGCGATGGATAATGTAGTAGATGAATAATGTGACATACTCCAACCACGCTGGAATCGTGAGAGGAAAAAGAACAAATCGCAAACGCGCTGAAATCGTGTGAGGAAGGGAACACTTAAAGCATTCTGAAATCACGAGAAGAGGTCCTACTGCTCAGGGTAACGTTCCTGCATGCCTTGAGAGAAAAAAAAAAAAAACCACTTAAGAACACTCTAACCACACTAAAATTTTGAGAAGAGGTCCTGAGAAAATCGCTCAGGGTCGCGTTCCTGCACGCCCTGAGATAAATTCCAAAGACGCTGCAATCATGTGAGGAAAGGAACACTCAAACCATGCTAAAATAGCGAGACGAGGTCTTGAGAAAACCGCTTAGGGTCGTGAGATACTCTAATCATGCTGAAATCGTGAGAAGAGGAAAACCACCCAGGTTCATGCTTTCGCACACCCTAAGACACTAATCACGCTTGGGAACGCATCCCACGCACCCTAAGAAAAGCCCCGGGGACAACGATCCTAAACGCAGTTCAGCATAAAAGGATAAATGATACATGAAAATGCAAGATGCAAATAAATGCAATAAGTGTGAAAGATGATATGTTATGTGTGACAAGCAATGTAGTGGATAATGTTTAGGAAATGTAGTAAACAAACAAAGCGGCGCATTAGAAAGCACCTTATAGGGTGAGTGGCGATAAACCGCTCTACTCAGACGAGAATCTCCCTCTTGTGTTTTTCGAACTCACCTTCAACTCATAGTTCAAAGGTCCTCAAATACTAGCAAGGGTAACACCTGCATGTAGAAGCCACAGATGTCATTTTTCTCCCTAATCATACTTACAACTTTCCCTATTCTCTAACGGGGTGACAAACTAGGTTGGTTCAGTATCCAGAATTGAGGTGCATATACGCTACCTCAACCTATGGGGCTGTCATATAGATTTTAAGCTGGGGATACACCCCTGGGTATTTAAACCAAGCTTTAATCTTGGAAATTCCAAGCCTTTGTGTTCTAGGTATCGCCATTCGAACTCTAGTTTCTACTGTCATAGTTAGTCTTCTAGGAACTCATTGCAAACACAGCCATGATGCCTCTGGTGGGGAATGGTGTTTAGGGAGAGCACTTTGATCACCATTCTGACTTGAAGCAGGCTTGAGCTTGAGATCGAGGTACACTCATACTCTGAAAGATGACAGGTCTAAGAAGGCGCATCCGGAATACAAACTCGAAAAATGTTGAAGTTGAAACAAACTCAGATGCTCCAAATTTCCCTTTTCTCTTTTGCTTTTGCAGTTCAAAACCTATGTAGTTTCAGATAGGTCCTTGTTCTGTTGCTCTCTCTCTTTTGATCGAGTTGGACCCTACAGTTTTATGAAAGAAGGAATTTTATTTTGTACATCCTGTTGGGAATGTTACGACACTCTGAGCCCAAAACAAATTATTTTTGAAATTGAAACCAAGAATGAGTTCTTAATGGGGTATTGAGCCTATGACTGACCACAATACAAATATGACTCAACAAAGGAAGAACAAAGTAAAACAACCTAAACACATCTATTTACACCTACCGAAATCAAAACGACTCAAAATAAGACTCAAAATAAACAAAAACAACAAACGTAACACTTGGATGTTTTCCATCGGTGGAAGACCTCTCGGTTCATAAGGAGCCCACTGCTTCTCCATGTATTGTTTCCACCCTTTTTTATTTATGGTTCTCATATCACTTTGGCCCTTAATCTCTATTTTCTCTAAAAAGCCATTTCCTTTCTTTTTCTCTCAGTGTACATCTCTCTATTCTTTAATCTCTCTTATTTTTTATCCCTTCCTAGGTGTGGTTGATGGATAAGCTGGAAGTTCTGGACCCTTGCCTCTAGTACTCAGCCCGAGCTTACTTCTTCCGCCAGCGGCTAGTTGACTTTCCTCAGAGGGATGGTGGTGTAACTGGATGTGCAGCAGATCCACAATTGACATAGCCTGGCGTTGCCTCTGGCTTAACTTGACCGAAATGAGCTACAACATGTCCCATCGGCCAGGTATACAATTGATTGGTCTAACACATTGCGTTTTCTACTTCCACGTTCTGGTTCAGACGCCAATTTGGGTGTGATCAAACCCGTCCAAATGAGGGGGTCAAATATCCAGCTCCATTCCATTCCGTGCTTCACACTTGGCTCGATACCTCACTGCTTGGAGGATGAAAAAGCCTTTGGCCCCTGCTATTAGCTTCAGTTGTGCCCTTTCCGGTGAGGTGGTCGCTGACAATGGAAGACAGAAAACCTGACTCAACTAAGCTCTTAGTTCATTATTTTGACCATTTTTTTTGGTTTTAGCTTTCTGCTAAAACAATTTTGACCAACATGATAGTTAGATTGACATGCGTGTTCGACTTTCTGCTTTAAAATCATGTAAGTCAGGCTATGAGCACTAAAATTTTCGTTTTTTAGGTCCAGGAAATGGTCCGGTTTTGGAAAAATGGAATAATTTCTAAGAAAATTAGTCAATTTCACTAAAAATCCTCAAAACTATTTTTGCACATGGCAACTGCTCAACAAACATGGAATTAACTCTTGAGATGCGCAGCCTCATATCTGAACTTGAATTGTCTTGCAGCTAATCCTTAATGGAATGGGACCCGATTTTGAATAAAGATGAGCCAATTGGACATGGATAGGATAACTAAGTTGAACAAGCCAATCAACATGGATGAGACTAGCAAGCTGAAAATGGTTGGGGCCGAACTTCAGAATGAAGTTGCCTACGTATCCCAAAGATGGGAATCATGCCTTACGTAGTTCTCGGGTAAGGTGCACTCAGGTATTAATACTTTCCATTTACGCTCTAACTTTTGCCAAGGCCGCCCTTTCGGGTTTTCAACCTTGCGAGCTCCATTGTTTCCTTTTCATTTTTCTTTCTTATTCTTATTCTTTTATTTTTTTTCTTTGTTTCCATTTTTTCTTTCATTTTTGTTCTTTTCTTTTTCTCTTGCTCTAACTTTTGCCTGGGTCGCCCTTCCAAGTTTTCAGACCAGCGAGCCTCTCAAGGATAGAAAAGTTTAATTTGTCCATATTGATTGGCCATAGGATCTCTAAACCATCTGGATCCACGAGAATGGCTGCTGTCCCTGACTAAATAGTCTTGATGATGTAAGAGCCCATCCAATTTGGTCTGAATTTGCCCCTAGTGTCACAAATAGGAACTCGATTGTCCTTCAGCAGTAAATTTTCTTCCTTCGAATTATGGGATCTGGCTTTCTTGCCAACTCCATTGGTTTAGCAATGACCTAGTTTTGAATCTTCGGGCATATCTGACTTGATTGCCCCTAGTTCAAGGGCTACTTCAAATCTGGCCATGCAAGCCTCATATTTTGGTTGATCATTGATCATTCTGAATCAAGTTTTGAAATCAAAAGGGTCGATTCTCGAGAGTGATCCTACGCTGTATAATCTCAAGATCAATTCTAGGCATGTTTTCGTAGGACAACACAAAATATTTTTTGAAATCTTTTAATAAAGTGACTAGTTGCTCATGCTCTTCTGAAAACAATGTAGAGCCAATCTAGACTAAGCCAGGATCTTTCTCAGTACCTACATTAACAGACATGATCTCATTCATTAAGGGCTTAGCAGGCCTCTCTTCCTCTCAATTGATCAAATTTTTGCAAATCCCGGGGAATTCCTTTCTCTTTGTTTTCATCACAATTTTAGAAAAGTTTTGAAAAACTTTGGTCAATGCAATGATTTAAAGGCACAGAGAAGTAGATGAAAATCACTGTCGTTTCATTCAGATCTTCTGGCTCAATTGGCCCAATGGTAGAAATAGACTCAAAAGAAAGAGTTAAAAGATAAACAAAGACAAACAGGGAAGTGATGTCCGAGTTAACATGCCTGAAATCACCTAACCCTAACACAACAAGACTGACTCAATACCCAAGTCCGAAAGTAAAATAAACAACATTTTCAAAGTGCTAAAACAATGTGTGCCATCCACCACGTCTAGAGTAAAATGAGCGCCATCAACAGGTGGTTCATCCCTGATCACATAGTCACATTATCCCCCAAGTTCATTAATCTAGTGCCGATAGACTTTGTAGGAGCTGGTGGAGTGATGACCTTATTGTCAATCAAATCTTGTATTCCATGGCGAAGGCGAAAACAACAGTCAGTGTCATGGCCGGTTTATTGATGGAAGGCACAATACTTGGAAGCATTATACTTGGCTGGGAGGGATTAGGAAGAGGCCGATGGTCAAGGGTTTGAGATGGCCTTGTCCTATGAGGATTTGGAGAGCTTTGGATAAGGTCATGTAAATAGGATTGAAGGTGCGACTACCAGTCTTGACAGGGTTGACAGAGGGTTGGCAGGTGTTGATTGGTTTGATGATCTTTCATAGGTGTAAGACTGGAGCTGGAAGGGGTGTTTCTGGTATGGCATCCATTTTCATGGCTTACCCCTTGATTCGAAATGCCTCCAACCTGAGTGACAAAAGTGTCATCCACAGTCTTTGCAACAACTGCAAACACTTGCTGCTTGTTCAGTCCTTTGACCCTTAAAATCTCGATAGCCCACTGAAGAAATACATAAGATCAATACTTGTCTTGACCTTGTTTTTGCCCTTTGCTTCAGCTTTGCCAAGGGATTGGGTGCCTATGTTGAGGCGAGGCCCAGTTGTTGTTGACATGTCGTCATCCAGACTTGAAACGGTTTTGGGTTGGCCTTTTTCAAATGCAGCCCGTCCCAAGATTGTGGAGCCTTTTGGCGTGAAATTTTTGGTATGTGATGTGGTCGATGATGGAGCCAATATCCCAAAGGCTAGATCTGCCGCAGTTCTCTGAAGATCTTCAATAATGCTCATTAGCTCATAAGTAGTGGGTTCATGGGTTTGAGATGATTGGGGTTCAAGTACATCCATCATACACAAGTTTGTGCTTTCTGGAATGAACACCTCAGGCTTGGGTGAACGGGCCAGGGTGATGTATATACTGGGGTTGTAGGTGGATGGCAGTGTATGGATTAGGTTGAGGTGAGAGGTAATAGGTTAGTGGTAGTATGAGATCTTTTTGGTGGAGCTATGATCTCTTTGTCAATAAGATCCTAAATCTTATGACGAAGGCGGATAGAGCGGTTTGTATGATGACTATGTTGTTGATGATAGACACAGTATTTAGCGGAGTCATGTCTTGGTGGAAAAGGATTTGAAAAAGGTCAGGGTTTTAGGAGCTCTAGGTGCCCTTTTTCTAGCAGCGTTTTCAAGGCTTGAGAGAGACTCATGTAAAGAGTATTGAAATTTCGGGCTTGGGGTCGAGTTGAAGTGGTTGGTTTTTGGCTATTATCAGTAAAAGGGTTTTTGATGGGACTGTGACAGTGTTTACTTTTGAGTATTTCGCAGCTGTGCTACCACTGGTAGTAGCATTGGAACTGCGAGCACATTCTTCTTCAAAGGCTCATTATCTTCCACAATGATCCCTTGTCTGATGGCATTCTCGATTTGAACCCCAATTTCATGGAGGTCCTTAAAGTTGAATAGTGGGAGTACTATCATTTTCTATAATAGCCTTTCATGCAGATTTCTAACAATGACACATATTTGCTCTTTTTCTGGAGGCCGATTTGTCATCATAGCCGCCTTTTTCCCCCATCGAATAACAAACTTTGAGAATCCCTCCTTCGATTCCTGACGCGTTGTCTCAAGATCACGAGTTGTGACCTCGATCTGCGTGTTGTAGAAATATTGGGCAACGAAGGATTTGGCCAATTTCTGCCAGCTCTGTTTCACAGAGTCCTCCAATTTAGCATACCAGATGGCAGCTATTCCAAACATGGTTCGGCCGAATAATGACAACTTATGAACTTAGGTCAAACCCATTGGTCGCAGGATATCAGAGAAAAGGCGCATATGCACAATTGGATCTCCAGAGCCATCGAAATGGTCAATATGTGGCATCTTGAACCGCTCTGGCAGAGTAACGGCAGATTCATTATATCCATCCTCAATACCCGGAATGGAGCTAACTCCCTGCGCTTTCTTGAATAGTTTTTCAAGTTTGTTGATTTTGAGCAGGGTCGGGTCAAACTCAAACTCAAACTCGAAAGGTGCCTCGGCTGGAGCTCTAGACATTTGAATCGGGACTAGATCTGTCTGGACTGGAGGAATAGGAACACCCGATAGATCTTGAGCTGTATTAGCAGCGGTGCCTGGCATAAGAGTAGCCACGTTAGGTGCATGAGAAGCAGAAGTCGTAGCTAGCTGTTGTTGTGTTGTTGCAACCTATTAGTGACCTTAGTTTGTCAGGTCATATCTTGCTAAAGCGAATCTACTATTTGTTGAAGACAGATCAGTAAATCCTGTAGATTCGTTAAAGGCTGAGCCATGATAGGAGTAGATGCCCGAGATGAGCTGAACAAAGGTGATCTAACTGGTGAATGTCAGAACAGTGGAATTGGTGAACCCTGTCTGGCCCTTCTTCGTCTTGTCACTGGTGAAAGCGAAGCAAACACTGGCTGCCTCTGAACTAAATTTTCGCCCTAACAAAGTCTATTGACACGAGTCCAGAGTACCTGGGGGATATCAGAGCCTTCTGAAGCTATGGTTCCAAGACTACCTTGCAAAAGAGAAAATAGACAGCACCTCAGCCCAATTTCACTAGAACAGATATGATCAAAGCTGAGTGACTGTACTCATCGTTTCATTCTGTCCCAAAATTGATACCAATTATACCACTGATATGAACATTCTTATACAGTTTCATGTAAAGCACATACCAATTAAAAGAGAGCTAAAACACCCCTATGAAGGGGTAAGGTTACCCTGTCCTAGTTTTTGGCATGAGCTAGGGTTTTACTACTGCAAGCAAGTAGTTTCACGCAATCCTGCATTCGGGTGAGCATCCTGTCTTAGTTTGGAACCGTCTCTAGGGCTTTTCTATATGCAACTAGGCCAAACGGTCAAAATAGGGATACCTCAGCAAGACTACCTAATATATCTCTCACACCTAACACCGAGAAGTAAAAGGAGGATCAAACGGTACAGCGGTAGTCCAAATTCAAGGTTTGTGTTCCCAACATGGCAGAGCCCATGATCGGACTGCCTTTTGGCAAGCTTTTGGGAAAGCCTTCTGCAAATCGTCCAGGAATAGCAGATGGCAAACACAGTGACTTAAGCGTACTAATGCAAATGCAATGCAAAAAACATGTAAGTGTAGATAAAATTTCACATCATGAAGTTCGAGTCAAGTTCTCTAAATTCCCCAACAGAGTCCCCAGAAATTGTAGCTTACTTTTTGTGCTCCTTTCGGATATGACATTTCTCCAGTTCGAATTCCTATGGTTCTGAATTTGATTCTATAAGTGCAATGTGAAATAGATAAACACAAATGAGTCAAAATCCGACAATTCTTTTGGAAAATCGATTTTGAATCAAAATGCCAAAAATGGATTGCTTTGCCAAATTATAGAGTCGCCACTAAATATTTTTGAGAAATTTAGAAAACCCGAGACTCGTGCCAAAGGTCACTTATCCGTTATCACCAAAGTGTCTTAGCTCGGAAACTTAGGTATAAGAGGGAAAGGTCATGAATTGAGCGCCCCACTTACCCGATCAAAGATTTTTACTATGTGATGCACACACGTATAGACTAATTTACAAAAGTTGGAACATTTGATTTTATGCTTGTTTTAAAATTGTTTCGAATATGTACCACTTGAAAAAGTGATCTCATATGTACATTGATCAAATCATCCCAATTTGAACAATTAGCCTTCATCCACAGGTATCCAAACAGGTATATCATTTAAGCACTTAGCCTCATGTTAATCATGTTTGACATGTTAATAATCACACGCATGCAGTACGTTAAAGCAATAAATGCTCACCTAATACTCTAAGGCAAGCTAAAAGAAATAAAAGAGTTAAAAAAAAATGCATGATCCTAACGATACAAGATGACTAATGAAACACATACAAAAGTGCAACTAAGAGGTTCGGTTGTCTAATATGTCATATGAATCAGTTTGATAGCACGCACGTATTCAAGAAATTAATAAACGACAAATGCCGTTTAGAATGATGAACCGAACCCTATGCATGTGAAACAAATGGATGCAAATCATGGAAAATGCTAAAAGAAACGTGATGCTCTATGCTATCCATCATAAGCGAGTAAATAAAAAGGAGAAAGACGTGGGGGATAGAAGACATGCACATTATTACAAGTTTTCCCTCGCGCAGGAGGGTCCGAATGAATGTCCTAACTAATTACTACGAATTAACTAGCTATTACAAACCAAATGAAATAAATTAACTATACTAGCTAATTATTATAATGCAAGAATGAATAGCAATAAATTAATTACAAAACAAAATGAACTAATTACCCTAACTAATTAATCACTTTACAACATGAATTAACTAACTATTTACAAGACAAATTAAGTTGTTATTCAAACTAGTTAATTAATTGCAATATACTACTAGTGAACACAATTGTAACGGGCCCGAGAAGCGAGGAATGGCTTATGCATGGGCACGGATTTCTACTCGAAAATGCTCTCTGTTTTGCTGCCAGAATGTTTTTGTTGCACAGTCAGAAAATTACACTATTTTTCACCTCAACCTCTACTTTGTTCTGCAGAAAAAGGACACTGCCTGGCTAAAAAAGGTGTCCGGTCGGCCAGAAGAAGTGGACGGCCGTACAATAAAGGTGACCGGCCAGCCACTAATGTTTGGTATTGCCCTGTTGTAACAGATATGAAATAGAGCACAAACAAAGTATTTTCAGGAAATGTTTGTCCCTCCTAACTTCTCCTTATCATCAAACAGATCAAATGAGGAGTAGGCTTGATTCACGAGCCATCAATCGATGCAAACTCATTGCATGATGAATCAAAGGAAAAAAGCTTAATAAATGATAATGAAAGACCATCAAAACCTCCTCCCTATCATGGAATTGATCAAGGGAAGTGGTTGACCTTGACTCTTGAACCGTTTTCATCACTAACAAGTATGAAATGACTCAAATGGGGTCAATTAATGTCCGATTGAACCCTAAACCATTTTATTATCTTATTACCACTTAGTTCAATTTTATTGCCTCTTTTAATTACCTTCCCATTCATTAGTCATTTTAGTCCAATAATGAAGATTAAGTCCACTAATGGAGAGAAGCGTCAAACAAAGGACTGTTTTGGGCATAAGAGAGATGTCATGCCTTTGGTAATGAACCTCCGAAGAGATTAAACCATTAAGCACAAGGATCTCTATCTCAAGCTTAAACAACGACCATTTGAAACAACTCTCAAAGCAAAGAAAAAACCAAGAAAAGAGAAAGGTTGTAGAGGTGATTACAGGTGAACACAAGTATGAAAAGTATAAAATAAATGCTATCAACTCAAATAGGTTGATGTTTGATGCCTAAAACACCAAACCTATAAGGACCACTACACTATAAGCATGCTATACAAAGCACAAATGAAATAAACAACCTAACACAGTCCTAAAATAGCTCAAAACAGTGCTGAAATTCTCATGGAAAAGCTTGAAAAAGTTAGCTAAAACAATGGAGAGCTAGTAAACAAGCATAAGGAGGGGTGGGTAACCCCTCTATTTTTGGGACTTTAAAACCACATTTTTAGCCTCTGAAAACCTCTGAAAAAACAGTGGTAAAAAGCTGGAAAAAAGTTGAGAAAGAAGTGGGAAACACAAGGTCAAAAGCTTAGAGAACAAGGTTCAAAGAATGGTGGTTAACCCCTCCACCTTTGATAGCTTTAAGCCACAAGTTTCGGCCCATAAAAACAGTCCAAAAATAGTTCAAAAACAGCAAGAAAAGAGAAGGAAGAAGTAGTGTAAAGATAGTCAAAGTTATACCTCTTGAAGAGAAATAACTCCTTTGTTCACAAACCACAAAGATTACACTCTCAAGGGCTGAAATTTGAGCTCAAGAACCTTAGCAAGAAGAACTAAATTTTTGGTTTAGGAAGTGTAGAGAGAAAGTGTGTATGTTGCAAATAGAGAGAGAGAGAGAGAGAGTGCTATGCAAGTATTGGAGTTTTTGAAATTTTTTCTAACCTATAACGAAGAGGGAAGGTCATCTATATATAGAAACACAGCTTCTCAGGTTGGAAATATCTATATAGAGACAGTTTGTACAGTGCATGCACCTGTGGGGACAGCTGGCAACAAATATCTGCAAAAATTTGTTCTGCCGGCACAACTGGCCGACCGACCACTAAATGGAACGGCCGTACACTAAACGGGACAACCGTACACTCATTTCTGGCATATGGGGACACTTGGCTGTAAAAATATGCCTCTCAGGACACCTGGTCGGCTGTCTACTAAAAGGGATGGCCGGCCACAAAAATTTGCTCCCAAACCCGACTTCAAACGGGTATATCACCTTCATCCGGACTCGATTTTAGGTGATTCTTGAGTCTAAATTGAAGTCTTGAAAGTCTAATTTCCAATGGTGGTGGCCTTATATCTAAATTATAAGTGTGCAAAGAGATATGCCTATTCTAGTGAAGGCTGCTCATTTCTCTCTTAACAGATTGATGTCCAAGTTCTTTCCAAACTAGTTTTCTTCCCTCCTCTCCTATTTCCTCAAACTCCAAACCTATAAATAAAATATTTTTAAAGATTTTTCAAAGAGTTCACCTGCCTTTCATTTATTTCTACTTTGTCCTTACTCGGTTTACCGAAAAGTGTAATATTTTAGACAAAATGCGATCCTCGGAACATCGGAGAATCATTTGGAAAAATATTTTGAAAAAAAGGATTTTAAGGTCTAAAATAGTTTTGATAAAAAATGGGGCGTAAGGTTGGGATTTAGAAGCTCTTCTTGTTGAAGAAATCGAACGTTTGTACAGCATAATTTTCATCATCGAGTGATCAACTTGAGGCGCCCAAGTCTTAAGGGCGGTCAAAAATGAATTGTCTACAGGTTTCTTCTTCTTGCGGCAATCAACCGCCCGATGCCCATTGTTTCCACAGTTGAAGCACTTTCCATTGAACATATAACTAGGTTCCTGCGGCTTGTAGACCAGCCTCTTGGAGACTCCACTTCTAGCCCCCAACTTCGAGTTTTTCCCTGTCAGTGGCCTTTATTCACCCCCGAGGACTGGCCATGCTCAACCACGTTTGATTTCACAGTGGAGGTACTCCCTCCTTTCTTTTTGTTGTCTTCCTCAATACGGAGCCTAACAACGAGCTCTTCGACTATCATCTCCTTTTGCTTGTGCTTCAAGTAGTTCTTGAAGTCTTTCCAGCTGTTAGGCAGTTTCTCAATTAGCATAGTTGCCTGGAATGATTCACTCAGGAACATTCCCTCTGCACGAATCTTGTGCAAAATTACTTGGAACTCTTGGACTTAACTAATAATGGTTTTTGAGTCCACCATTTTGAAGTCCAGAAACCAGCCAAAAACAAATTTCTTTGCCCCAACATCCTCGGTCTTGTACTTCTTGTCCAAAGCATCCCATACTCTTTTGCCGATTTTTTAGCATAAAACACGTTGAAAAGTGAATCTGTCAAGCCATTCAGAACATAGTTCCGGAAAGGAAGTCTGACTGCTTCCAAGCATCTAGAGCCATGATCTTTTGCTTGTCTTGCTCATTCTCTTCCACGGCTGGTGGATCTTTACTTAAAAACCTCCCAAGGCTTAGAGTAGTCAAGTAGAACAGCATCTTCTACTGCCATCTCTTGAAATTCATTCCCTTGAACTTCTCTGGGCGCTCATAATGGTTGTGCAGGCCTCCCGGAATAACAGGAGCAGCAACAGAATTGACCACAGAGGTACAGCAGCAAGGGTTGACAAGCCAATTAGCTCGGGGTTCTGATCCCCACCAACATTAACAGGACCAGCAGCATCGGTAACAGCTGTCATTTCTGAAAAATGCAACAGAATTTCACTATTCTTCGTTTCCATAAATTAAACTTAACACTAAAAAATTCCAAAGTTGGAAATTTAATCCAAAACTAGTCTCACTACTTCTCTAGAATCAAACATGGTCAAGAATGTTTCCAAGAAGACTGGAGGGGTCACATTGGTTCCACTTAAAATCCAGTTAACCTTAGACAAAACTTTCAAGAGTATGTTGACTCCTAGTCTATGGGAAACAATTTTTAAAATTAAGTTTTCCAGAGGATGAACTAGGTTAACACAAACCAAGTCCCAAACTTACATGCAATTTAAAAATTGCTAACCAAATACAAGCAAACAAAATGCTTCAATACATTGGTAAAGAACCATAGTTAAAACCCAAGAAAACAATTGCTTTAAAATTAGTCCAAAATTTTGTGCACACAAAGGTTAGTATCCAAAATTTTGTTTTTATAACCCAAATACTATACATTTGGTTTTGTATTTGTTTTTTCAATCTCTTTCGCATAGGTATTCCTATAAATAAAGTTAGCAGAAAAACACAAGAAAACACATACCAAACAATCTCAAGAAACTGTAAATATACTAAATTAATTGAAACTATCTAGCAAATGATTTAACAATAACATTCACTAATGAATTAAGATGCTAAATGAGTTACCAAAAAAAAAATTAGAACTCCAAAAATTAAATTGAATTAAAATTGTAATAGCCATGAGTTATGTATGATGTTATTACACAATAAACATGTAAATAAATATAAACAAGTTACAAAATCATATAACTCCAAATACTTAAATTAAAAAATTAATAGGCTAGAGTTATATAAAAAAAATTTACAAAACAATAATCATGCAATAAACATGTGAATTAATATGTAAATTATTTTAGAAATAAGATCATACAAATAAATCTAGAAACTAAAATCTAGAAAAATTAGAACATGCAAATTAAGCTACAAATCTATTATCTAATGAACATGTGTTTATACTAGAAAGGTAGAAACTAATTAGCATGTCACTATAAAATAAAAAAGCATGCAAAGTATGGTAAGAAATTAAAAATCATATTCATAAAACTATGCATCTAAACAAACAGTAGACCATTTATTTAATCCTCAACAACATAATTTTCTTATCATGTAGAAAACAAATTAAAGCAAAAAACATGAGGAAGATATTTATTTATTTAAATTCTTAATCATGATCTTTATATATGGGTGCTACAATTCCTAATCATGCATAGCAAGTAATCTATAAACAGTGAGCACACTGTTTCGGGATTGCACACATAAACAATAAACAGTAGCATGCATATGAATATATATTCTAACGAAAACCAAAACAACAAAACCTGGGCAAACAAGTCTTTTTTCTTTTTTTTTTCGACAGTAAGTAACGGTCTTGTTCACTAAAATAAATAAACATGCAAAACATGAAAGTCATACAATGTGATAACAACGGCCAATTTCCTTCGATGAACAAATTATAAACGGTGTACAACTCTAGGGAAAATAAACTAGTAGAATTACATATGAATTTATTTGTTTATATTTCATGAAACATATATAATCTGTTTTAAATTTGTTGTACAAATGGTGTAACTAAATAATACAAACAGATTCATGATTAACAATTTTGATTTTAGAATAATAAACATGCTGGAAATTGCAAAGATACACAAGAAAAGAACGCAAACCGAAATCTGCATTAAACAGTGTCCTTAAAACAAATTTGTCGCCTCACCGGTTGGTGCTGGAGATTGTTCGACGTCTGTCTCCTAAGATACAACGATTGGATCAGCTACAGCAGGGCACCTACTAAGTAGCTTCGGTGAACAGAACTACGACAACACTCTCTTACTAGGAAGAATATAAAATTGAAATTTTGGAAAAACACAACGATGGCAAAAATTCTGGTGTGGAAGAATGAAGGAGATGGGTCTCCTTTTATACACATAGAGGGAGAGAGAAAAAGGCTCCTGGAACAAATGTAGGATTAATTTCTACATAATGGTGCAAAACTGATGGCTTAATCCATCATGAATGTAGAGGGTTTACACAAATTATATATACACAAGTGTGTATATCTAAACTTGGCTTGGCCTAAAAAGATTAAGATGGGTGGGCCAAGAACCCTGCCCAACCCCCACACCTAATCTAGTCCAGCAAGCTTCAAGCTCCAAACCCAAGATCCACAGACCCGGCTCAGCCCAGGCAGCGCGCGCGCGCGACAATTTTTGCATAATCAACTTGGACTATAATTTTGGCCCAAGCCTATTCTTGAAACATCCATAACTCATTTCCTTTGGAAAATTTAGATGTCCCAAAGAACTCACACCTTTAGGCAAAAAATAGGATTTAAATACCCATCAATGTTCTTCTCTACAATCAATGTGGGATAGAAAGTTACACGCCTTACCCAACACCTCTTTCATGAGGCAACTTAATGAGTCAATTTCTCATTCAAATCTTAATACTTTTTGGTCATTCTTTTTGTTGTGTAAAGATTTCATTACAAAAAATTTAAACTCACTTTAATCCACCTCAATAGAGAATTGACACCCACTTCAATATTGCATTAAAATCATCATAAAATTATTCAGTGTGTTTGGTTTGAATTTTCTGGATTAAGTTTTTTGAAAACTGACTTTTTTGGTTTTCGTATTTTTTTGTTTTTAGTGAATATTTTTTAAATTTTAAACATTTTTTTTACTTTTTTAGATACACCTTACTTAGATGTATCTAAAAAGTAAAAAATTTGTGAAAAAATATTTTAAAAAATTTATAAATACATAAAATATTTTAAAAAAAATGTACTGAATTCTTGTATTTTTTTTGTATTTTTGATATTTAGTGAATTTTTAAAAGATTTTTTTATAATTTTTTTACTTTTTAGGTGTATTTATGTTAGGTGTGTCTAAAAGTAAAAAAATTACTTAAAATATTAAAAAAATTTAATAAAAATAAAAAAACACGAAAAATAAGAAAGTAAATTTTGTGAAAAGTTTTTTTTAGAAAATGAAAACAAGCAAGGTAATTATTTTCCAACACGTCAAACCCACCAGCACCCCAGCCCAACACAAAGCAAATTAAAGAACCAGACCAATTTCACATTCCTTCTGCTAAACCCATTCCTTCTGCAACTTTTATATACCTTTCCTATACTAACTATAAAAATCCATAATTCTTCTCTCTCCAAAATGAGAGTGCCTAGCAAGCTGTTGCTTTGCAAAAGAAAAAAAGAAGCAAGTTGTTTATTTCTCTCTCCAAAATGAGATTGTCTCACCATAATCATTATCAAACCTGTTTTTTCTCTCTCCAAAAGAAAACTCACAAAAAGAAAGATACCAGCAAGCTGTTTCTTTTCTCCTTCCATTTGTTTCTTTTCTTCTACCTCTGGTCTTTCCTTTGAAGATGGTCCAAAGAACAAGGGTGTTTTTGAAAAAGAAATCAAGAAAGCGAGAGCAGTGGAGTTAAATAAAATAAAAAAAATAAAGATTATTTAAGCATTGTTGAAAAATGTTTACAACAAATGTAGAGAGAATAAGAAAGCGGTGAATATATCTTCGGCAACTCTTTCACTTTGTTCGATGAATCTCCAGGTCCGTGATCTATGTCCGTTATCGTTGCTGCAGATCTCATCGTCGCGGTGGTCGGTGCTGTCTTGGTTAGAGAAGAGAAGAGGTTAATCAAATATCGGGGGTGGTGTTAAAAGAGGAGATAGGGAGAGAGAGAGAGAGAGAGAGAGAGATGGCTGAGAGAGAGGAGCGTAGACGTGGATTTTGTTCATACATTTTTGAGCGTTTATGGACGGGAATCTGAAATCCTTATTTTTGAGTGTTGGATATTGTTATTAAAAGTTATCTGAATCGTCGAAATGTCTCTAAAATAAATTTAAGGAAAAATTATTTATAAATCCTATTAGGGAGACTTATGCTATATGTAGTCTTACTAAAAAACTTATGTTTTCAAAAGTCCTGTGGAAAGTTTGTTAACACATTTACCCTCAATATTAGTTGTTAATATCATAAATAATAGTAAAACCATATATAGGAAATTGAATGTTACCATATATCATATCTATATAAATGTAACGTAGGGTGACACATACATAAACGTAACGTGACATCTACGATCTATGGTAACATGCAGTTTCCTATATAAGAAATTGTATATTACCATAGATCATATCTACATAAACGTAATGTAACGTGACACCTACATAAACATAACGTGACACCTATGATCTATAACAACATTCAATTTCCTATATAGGAAATTGAATGTTACCATAGATCATATCTACATAAACGTAACGTAACGTGACACCTACATAAACGTAACGTGACACCTATGATCTATGGCAACATTCAATTTCCTATATAGGAAATTGAATGTTACCATAGATCATATTTATATGAAACGTAACGTGACACCAACATAAACCAGCAACATTTTCACATTCAATTTAAAAAAATAAAAACTCATTAAGTTTGCGAAATATAACGTGACACGTTACGTTACGTTACGTTTCGTTTATGTAGGTGTCACGTTACGTCACGTTTATATAGGTGTCACGTTCCGTTATGTTTATGTATGTGTCACGTTACGTTACGTTTATGTAAGTGTCACGTCACGTTACGTTTATGTAGGATTTTGTGGAATACATTCCTATCTAAATAGGACTTGAGACCCTGTAAGAAATTACATAGGACTTAGCCTACCATAAGTATCTGAAAAAATGATATAAATAAGTCTCTCTAAATTTAAAAACCTTCTTATCATATTATATAGATTTTATAAAGTTAAATAAAAAATAAAAATAATTAGTTTGATGAATATGCTCTAAGATTAGCCGTATTATATGATTTTGATTCTCCAAATTATATAATTAGGGTGCGATGGGTGATGAGAATTACATGTTTTGTTATGGTTGGTTGGATCATTGATTGAATTTGATGCATGGACTTACATTTTTGACGGTCAATTCTCTCACTAACAAATTAACTGAATTGATCAATACTTCTATTTTTTCATTACATTTTGTGGCTAATATTAAAAATAAAGGGAGTGGTTGTATTCCATTTTATTCTAAATACATTTAGTTATTTATATATATATATATATAATTACTAATTTTACTTAATTTTATTCTAAATATACTCTCTTCTATATATAATAAGGATACAAAAATAAATATATTTAGAGTGAAGTAGAGTGAGAATAGCAGCTGGGATAGGCTCCCCTCCATATCTTCATCTTGTCGTACCTTTTCATACTCTTTTCGTATACCCCAATTCGAATTCGTACTGATGATCCAAGTCATCTATGTTAATTATAATTTTCGTAATAAAACTCATTCATGTAAAAAAATGAGTTTCATTGAAAATCTATAAACATAAGAACGAAAAATATTTTATTTTATAAAATTGATGGTATAAGTTCACAATCACATTTGTTATTCATTTTATCAAATAAAATGCAATTTTTTTTCTTGAATTTATAATTTTTCGATGAAACTTATTTTTAATATAAATGACCTTTATTACGAAACTTACGAGATAAATAATTTGGATTATAGGTCACTACAAGAAATAACACCTTTGCCGACCAAAAAATTGGTCGCTAAAAGCCCATATTTAGTCGGCAAAAGTTATCCGCGACCAATTTTTTTTGTCGCTACTTTGGTCGCCAATTGAGGGTCGGCAAAAGTAATTCGCAACCAAAATTTTTGTTGGTCGGAAAAAGTTGGATTTGCCGACTAAATTTTTGGTCGCTAAATATATCATTACTGCGACTAATCCATTTTGTCGCTAAAACAGTTTGGTCGCGAAAAGTGATATTTTCCCAACCAAATATCTTAGTCGCCAATTGTCACATTCCACGACCAAACAGATTAGTCGCCAAAAGTCGAGGAATCACCGACTAACAATTTAGTTGCCAAAAGGTAAAGAATTGCCGACCAACGGTTTTAGTTGCAAAAGTGTAGAATTTGCCGACCAATTTTTTAGTTTGAAATCTCTTTCTTCGTTTTTTTTTTTTTTTTTTTGAGAACAATCAATTTTTGTTTATAAACATTCAATCCAATATTGAACAAAATTCATTCAACCCAACTACAATTAAGGAACAATAAAATTTAAAAAAGAAAAGGCTTAGGAACAATAATTAACAAATTTCCTTTCTTATAACTTCACTAAATCATCAAACAATAATTGAATTCCATTTAAAATAAAGATGAAAATATGTAACTGTAGTGCAACGCAGGGCATATTCAAGTCAAATTTAATTTAGTAAGCATGTCTTCTTAAAAGCTATATCCTCTTTGAAGTCCAATATGACACAAAACTTGAAGCCTTTCACCTTCTTTAATGATTTAACATATCAACTTGCTTGGCAGCTGATCCAAACTAACATATCAACTTTATGGATAATTGACCCTCCTTCCTTGCATGGCCGAATGAAATAGCCACTTGGAAGCATTTCAGCTCTCACAAACTGAGCAGCAACAGTTGCATTTGGGCTAGCACCAGAACCTGATAAAGATCTCTCATAGACCTTGAAAGATTGATGACAAAAAAGAACAAAGATCAAATTTTTGCATCACCAACTGTCCCAAAAGCATAAGTTTTAGAAAATAGGCGGAACAATGTATTCAATTAAGTCCAAAAAAATTTAAATAAACAAGGCCACATGACTCACATCATCAAAAAGAGTTAATAGGTGTATCAACACATATATCATCTCCATTTGGAAAGAAGTTTAAATGAATTGTAAAATTCATTTAGAAGTACAACGAATTTAAAGGAAGTAAATGAGTCATATATATATATATATACGTGCACACTCGAATTTAAAATATACTCATGAGAAAGATTCTGTCTCTTCATCGAGTTTCTTAGTGTTCAAAGTAGTGCTGCTCGAGGCAGCTTTGTTTCAGCCTGCGTTTGTTGTTTTAGCTTTGTTTCACGATATGCATCAATTCATAGCTCCATACACAAATAATTATATGAATATATATATATATATATATATATATATCTGCAACAGTTTTTTGTTGAGAGCAAATTCAATCTCCATTTGGTTTGACAAACAAAAAATAAATAAATTGATCTCAACTGGACAATTGGAAGGATAGCAACTAAATACAAAAAAAGATACATGATGGAAGCCCAAAGAATAACAAGAAGCAGCACAAGTTTTCCTAAAGATACATGATGTAATGTCCATGTACACACAAAATTATACCTTTCCAATCTTTCCAATTGTCAGAATGAGTTCAAGTTGTTTTTGCTGCTGCTCCTACACAAAAGACTCCAATTAACAAATAACAAGTCAGATTGATAATAGCATTTTAGCATGCATCCAGTTCTTCTATGGCTAAAAACCAATCCATGAGTCTAAAAGATATGATATACATGATTCACACTACTAAACTTTTGGACAATTTCTGGTAATATTTCAGACCAACCTCCAAACAATGATATAATACAGATAGTATTTGGCACAGAAAGAACTTGACAATAGGGTGAGATTCAAGAAACAATTGTGTTAAGTGCATATGGAGGACAAACTTTTATTTGTTCAAGTTTTGCTTGAGAAAACATGGTCGTCTGATCTAGGCATCCCTAAATGAAGCCTGAGACAGTTTACTATGGTGCACATATACATCCCAAACGAAGAACAATAAATCAAGCTTCTATTGCTTGGTACACATGCAAGACTCATATCCTTGATACCAAAAGTGTACACACATGCATGTGCACTAGCACACCAAACCACCAAAGAGAAAAAAGCATAAATAATACAAGATAGGAGAGGATGACGACAAATCACACTTTGATTGTTTCGTGTGTGTGCATGAACCCATATCCTTGTCCAACTTTTGGCTGAAAATGGGAAGTGTTTCTGAGAAACATCAACTAATCCATCTACAAAACCTATAAAAGATACCTAAAAAATAATCATTGACATACTTTTTTCTTAACTCACATCTAGGCATAATCTAAATGATCCAGTGGAAAGCAATCTGGTACTTATCTACAATGGGAAAAAGGATATTGGGTGCCAATTATATGTGGATTTGGATGCATGACAATAATTTATGGTGGACTAGACATATTTTAATGAGACTGATTGTTTATAAACGTGCCTGCAGCTGCAATCACTCAATGCTCTTAGGCTGTTGGAGATCACCAAACAAGAATTACTGGAATCAAGGGTCAGTGTTAATTGCTTCATGATTCATTTTGTTACTTGTTGCTTCAGGTTCTCTTCTAGTTCAGGTGCAGGTTCTCTTGAAACTGTTGCTTCAGGTTCTCTTCTTGCACGCTGCATATATAAAAACAACTTTGCCTAGAGCCATGGATTTTAATGTGAGTTGCAGGATGTAGTAAAGGGTATGGGACTGTGGCATATGAGGTTGTGTTTTGGAGGGAGATATTACATGTTTTAGAGTAGGGGCGATGATAGGTGTTGAACGGTATCCAATCGAATACCTTAACTTTGTTTCTCTTATATGTAGGTAATATACATGTTAACCAATCAACTCCTCAGAATTTGAACACCAGCTCACATATTTTGAATAACCATTCACAATGTCATAACGTATAAAAGAAATGCAAACAACAACAAAAATAAAAATAAATAAACAAATAAATAATGAAAGAAAATTTGACAAAATTGCAGAAAACTATGAATTCCACTATGTGCTGTCATTCACTGCTTTCCAAACATTTTTAACAGAACATGGAATGTGAAATTGATTTCAGATGATAATATTTCATGAATCTAATTGTGTGTACCTCCTTGAAAGCATAAATGCATTGGTGAAGAGCACTCTCAGCCTCTAGAGTAGGTGAATGCTCACCCTGTTTTATAAGAAAATCATAAAAATAATTTAGCCAATCATAATGTTTTAGAACCCTTATATTATTAAAAGGACTAATCAATAAAGAAGTTTCCAAAGTTGACACAATTGTGTGCATCAATGACTATTAAACACTAAATATTTTCTCCCAAAATTAATGGTCCAAAAGCCAATATATTTTTTATTCAAGAATTCAATTAAGGTGATGATGTGCCTCAATTTGGTGCTCAAAAGATGGAACCACCTAGGAGAACTAGCCAAACTTATTGACAAAGAACATTTGGAAGGTGAATGGGAAGGGAAAACAGTAAGATTAGATCCCACATGGCTGTAGATCTAAGGAAAGTTAAGTTCATGTTGCTTTTTTGATGGTGAATGATTGCAACTTTTAGCTTTAGAATCCATAAGCATTTCATGGTGAATGATTGCAACTTTTAGCTTTAGAATCCTAGTCCAAGTGAGATGAATCAGTCCAATAGTTTTATCCATGGGAGAAAAAAATACAAACCTAATTTCAAAATCTGTGATCATATAATATACATAATTATGAATCAAAATTTAGTGAAATGTTTAAAACCTGAAGCAAGAGTGTTTTACATGTTTATGAGTTCATGGCCCATGAGGTTAATCAATCTGTTGTAGACTAGTGAACTAAGATCTGTTTTGGTGAGTATACAAACATATATGTTCATATATATATATATATATATATATGTATATCATTTGTTTTTTTTCTTAGTGGGCTGGTTAATCAAGTGTCAATTCAGAACTCGTTTGGGAACAGGCTAATTTAGTAACTTTTTGGCTATTTGGCTAAAATGTGATGTAAAAAAAAACTAGTATGTTTGGGATGACTTTTTGGCTTTTTACGAAAAGATGTGCAAAAAGTAGAGAGAAAAGGGAATCTTTGACTTTTTGGTATGTGTTGTTGGCTTTTTGACTTTTTTAGTAACTTTTTGACTTTTTGGCTAAAATAGCCTCTTGCCAAACGAGGCCTCATCACAAAGGCACTAAGTAGTGATGTAGAGTGATATCAAATTGAATGGATTGAATTAGGTGTTTCAAGTTTTTGTTTGGGCATTTCATTTTTATTAGGGATTATTAAAATTTACACTTAAGTGAATGGCCATTTAATTGCACTTAAGTCAATTAAAAGCTTAAAATTAGTTTAAGGTCATCCTATTATGAATATTTTTTTTTTTGGTATGTGAGAATTTCATTAAAAGAAACAAAGAATACAAAAATCAAGGAAGACATACCTTTTAAATACCAAAATCAAGAAAAACACGAAGCAGCTAGACTAATGAGGAACAAAAATTCTCTTAGAAATCTACCAGTTTTTACACAATAGCAAATTAGAGTAAGATTGCTTAATAGATGCAAACTGAGAACTTTTAACTCTAATATTAGAATTAATCTGATTCATCAAATATGTAGGCCTATGACATCCTTTGAAAGCCCATGATTTCTCTCTTGCCAGATTTAGTATACCGTTGCAGCCTAAGCAATTTTCCTCACTATATGGAAAAAAAAATTCCCAGTAAATTGGTTTGCAATCCATGATATCTAATTATCCCTAGAATGGTGAACCTTAGAAAAGCAACAAATCTGCTCCCAAATTCCCACTAAATTGGTTAGCAATCCATGATATCTAATTATCCCTAGAATGTTGAGCCTTGACATTTGTAATCATTTGGTGATGACTCCTTCCATTGTAATTTATCCTATTCACAAAATTCTTAAAAACATATTTGTGCCCGAATGTGCCATCAATAAGAAAGAAAGATTTTATTTTTATTCTGCTTAAAGCACACAATGGCGAGCTCAAAAATTCTCAGAGACCAAGAAAATTCAAAAATTCTATGTCAAACCTTGGAGCCAATGAAGTATTAGTCTCTTTGACAAATCCTCAAACAGCTTCTATGCACAAGTTTTGTATACCCAACAAAGCCATGGTCTATCAAACACAAAGTAATCATTGAACATATATATATATATCATAGAAATCATACAGATTAACCAACTAGTAGCCTACTCTCATAATAAAACCCAAAACTCCATGAATTTCACAATAAATAGTACACAAAAAGCAAAAGCTAACATTTTGGGAAACCTCCATGGAGATTCAGCCATTGATATACACACAACAAACATGTAGATACATATATATATATATATATATATATAGAATGAAATTAGAGTTGAGATCAGAAGTGTGAGCACTCTCAGCTTCTAATCTATCAGTCCTCCATCACTCAGATCCTTCGCTTTTCCATATGGTCTCTCTCTCTCTCTCTCTCTCTCTCTCTCTCTAATGTCTGAAGTCTCTCTCTCTCTTCTTTCTCTCTCACTCTCTCTGTTTTTTTGGGGGAAAAGAAAACAAAACAAAATTAAAAGAACACAAATCATACCTGGACTGGCGGTCACGAGTGGCAATGCAAGAAAGGAGGCATCGGAACTGGTGGCGGAAGCAGAACAAGGGACAAAGTGAATGGACATTGTGGCTAGGGTTTCATTGCCGATTGGGAGTGAGAGAGTGACGAGAGAGAGAGAGAGAGAGAGAGAGCAACTCTGGCTATAGGGAGGAAGAGGGCCAACGATGAAAGGAGAGGAAGCATACAAATAAATATATATTATTTTTTAATTTTTTTCTATTTTCCTGATACAAAACGACGTCATTTTACAATCGGCGACCAAATTTTTTTGTCGCAAAAAAATTTCAAGTCCCGCCTCCACGTTTCAAATTTCCCTCCCAAACTTTTGGCGACCAAAAGACCAGATTAGTCATAGAAAATGTACCTTCGCCGACAAACTTTTTTAGTCGCCAAATCTCAATCAACGGCGACTAAAATTTTAGTCGTTAAAAGTACTAATTTGGCGATTAATTTTTTTTTGGTTGTTGAAAAAAAGTTTTTAGCGACCAAATTTTTGGTCGCCAAAGAAAAAAAATAATTTTTATTTTCCATTCGGCGACTAAATTGTTTTAGTAGCCAAAACTCAATATACGACAACTAAAATATTTTTGGTCGGGGAAAATAAGTTTTTGTCGACTAAAATTTTGGTCGCCAATTCCACAACCAACTTATTTTTGATTTTCCGCGATCAACTTATTTTTTGGTCACCAAAATGTGACCTTCCCCGACCAAATTTGTAGTTGGTGGCCAAAAGCATACTACTTTCCGCGACCAACTCATTTTGTGGTCGCCAAAATATGACCTTCTCCGACCAACTCATATTGGTCGCCAAAAATAATGATCATTCGCGACTAATTATTATTTGGTCGCCAAAAGGTAACTTTTAGCTACCAACTTTTATATTGGTTGCGGAAAGTAGTCGCTAAAAGTGTAGATTCTTGTAGTGGGTGTTAATCCGAATTAGGACCTATAAGAGAGGTATAGAGAGATATGGAGAGATTAAGGTATGAAAGGGAGTTTGTCCCATAACGGCTTCCAAAATAAATTAATATTACATGTTAATTGGTTTTTTTCATCAAATTTTTATTACCGTTTTATGTCCTTATCTAAGTTGGGGGAAAAAGGCCCCTAAATTCTTAATTTTTTTAACCATAAAAGAAAAGTAGAACAAAATAACATTTCTTTTAAAATATACTACTACTATAACTTCTCTTTTTGGATTTTTTATTGGCTCATTATTGTATATGTTGAGGGTTGTTGTGAGGGCCGGTAAAGGTATTCATCGAATATATTTTGATAATTTAAATTGTCATATTGTAAAATTTGTCGAGTATATCATCTGTATAAGAAATCAAATTAATTGGACATCTGTAACCTTATGATAAAGTCTTAATTATTTTTAAAAAATAATTAAAATCATGTAATCGTTTATTTTTTGAAAAACAAATGTACTCTGATTATGAGGCTACAGATGTCCAATTTATTTAATTTTTGGTATGAATGATCTACTCAACGAATTTTACAATATGAATAGTTTAGATCTTCAAAAAAGGCTCGGGACATAGCCTCAATAGACCTCACAGCAGCCTCCTATGCCATAAAACCCCAACTGCTTATTGTACTTAAATCCTCTCCGTTAAAATTTATACTTGTGTTCGAAGTTAGGTATTTTCTTGGGGTGATTGGGGGGTGACTGAAGTTTAAACACTGCATCAAATTAGAGTTTTAGTGATAAAAATTAGGAACTTTTGAATAGAATATTTTAATTATTAAAAATGTCATTGTTGTAAATTTAACGATGAAATTGGATATTTAGTGATAAATTACTATCTATTTTCGTCTAAAAAATATAATTCTTTTTTGTACCAAATTGTTTTGTTCCTAAAAGTTTATTTATTAGCGATATTTTTTCAATTGTCACAAAAAGTCATTTTTTGACTTTTTGGAATGACCTTTTTAAGGACGGCATGAATTAGTTCCTAAATATTTTTTATGACAAAAATTTTACTTTTATAAACAAAAATTTAATCTCTAAAACTTTTTATGTTGTAATGAAAAAAATAATAATAATAATAATAGAAACATATGAGGGCTCATAATGTTAGATTTTGTCTTCTGCCTAATCCCACATTTATTTAGCTAAATAGAATTATGAATATTACTTATTTTAGATTATTGATATCATATTCGTGGAACAAATAATTTTATGGTTAATTACACCAAGACTCTTCAACTATTAATGAATGTCACTTTATCTTTCATCATCTATGAACTTAACAACATATTGACTCTCTCAATTATAAAAATGTATTATTTTTATTTCCGCTCGACCACCTTCAAAAGGGGGTTATTTCAACGATTTTTTAAAAAAAAAAAATTTGAGAGGGTCTATATATACAGATTTATAAATAAAAAAAATAAAATAATATTTACTAGTAATTGAGGAATTCTTAATATAATTAACTCATAATTGATACTCTGTTAGAATAATTAATCTCTTTTATATTATCATCACTTTTTATGCTATTCCAACCCAACATAGTACGGTACAATAATACCACATGTAAATCAAATCCAAATCTCATAACATGAAATAAATAAATAAATAAATAATAATATAAAACTCACCGATACCCAAATCTTTTATGTACATTTGTACGATTAGCCATATTTGATGGCTTTGATTCTCCATATTATAATTAGGGAGTGATGACGGAAAAGAAGTATATGTGTCTTGGTCGCTTAGATGATCGTTGACTCAATTTGTTGCACTTTGATGGAGTACAATTTTGACGGAACGAGGGTTGCTGCTCTGCATGGGGCACAGTAGCTCTGCTGTGAGGTTTCGTGGATGTATTTTTTAATTGTATTTTGATGATCTGAACTATTTATATTATAAAGTTTGTTGACTATACCATTCATGTTAAAAATTAAGTTAATTGGACATCTATAACTTCATGATCAAGTTCTAATTCTTTTTAAAAAATTATTAAAATCATGTTAATCGTTTATTTTTTTAAAAACAAATGTGTTCTTTTTATGAGTTACAAATGTTCAATTTACTTAATTTTTTGCATGAATGATCTATTCGATGAACCTTACAATATGAACGGTTCAAATCATCAAAAAATATTTGGAACATGCCCCCAATAGGTCTCACAGCAAGGCACAAGAAATCCAAGTGACCATCTAAGTCTTTCGAGAAAAATTTTAAGATCACACAATAATTCGGTTATTTAATTAGACATAATTTTTTTTTATATATATAAATTCATCTGAATAAAATTATAAATCTTACCTCATAAAAAAAAAATTGTTTTTGATTTTATAATCAAATTTTGTGCACATAAAAGAAAAGTATTTATCACACAAAGACGTCCAAAAAAAAGTAAATTAAATTAAATTGATAAGAACTTTTTATTTTTCCAATACACGTTCTAAATAATCTTACAAACATAATTATGTTATCCAATTAGTAGTAGTAGTAGTATTTTAGCTTATTGTATATGATCGGATACTTGTTATGATAGAAATCAGTGGTATATATCATTAGAAGGTTCACTTTTTTATTCATACCCCATATTTTAGATAGATGAAGTTTCACTCAATGTTTTGGACTGACAATAAGGCTTAAGATGATTCAAATTATTTTACTTTTTTATGAATATTCATAAAAAAATTTAAAATCATCACATATATGCATTTGATATTAACATATTTGTCATTAAGAAAATAAATTGTATATTCTTAAAAATATATTTATCATATATTTTGCAAAATAAAAATATGATAAATTATATAGTTATGAGTCTCTAATCAAGCCTAGCCACTCTAAGAAACCCTAGCCGCCCTATCTTTTCTTGCTCTTTAGGAGGGGAGAGGGTGGTGCTTTTAACCTTCATCTCCCTTTCGTTTCTTTTCCTACGATTTCTATCGCTATGTTAGCCACTACTGCTTCTCGTCTCTATTATCGGCTTGCCACCTAGATCCAATATTGTTAAACGCGTTGTTATACATTAGGAGACCACCTCAGATCCAAAATATTTTATTTTGTAATATATAGAGGCGGGGATTAAGGTATTAAAACTACCGATTGCAACGATGAACAGATCGTGAAGGTGATTGATATTGTTTATTTGATGATAATCATTCTATTTTATTATTATTATTATTTTTTTGAGTTACAATAATTATCGAATGTGCAAAATATTAAATCTTGTGCTTTTCATTTTTTTAAAAAAAAAAAAAAAGCCTCTGATCAATCTAATTTTGCCTACACATAATCAAGAAATTTAAAAAATAATAATAATAAATAAATAAATAAATAAATAAGTTATCCTATCAGTAGATTAAGGCCTATTTTGGAAAGTGACTTTTATTATTATTATCATTTAAACTTATTGGTTTATTATAAAAAAAAAACATTTAAAAATGTAAAGAGGTGATGTAAATCAAATAAGTTAATAAATTAATTTTTTTTTTTTGGCCTTCCCAAAAAAGGCCTAATCTGATCGAGTCAAAATGCTAACTGAAAATAAGCTTTTTCGATTTTGGCATGAGAGTATCTCCAACCTAACGCTCTCAATTAGAAGTTAAAAAGATAATTTTGTATTAATCATTTATTTTCTCTCTAAAGATTTATTTTCAAAATATTTTCATCAAAAAATGAATAATTTTTGTTCATATTTAATTTTCAAATTTTTGTTAAATATATTTAATAATGAGGTACTTTTTCATAAATTCATTTTCACCTACTTATGTTCTATTTAGTTCACATTATTTTTTTATATTCCAATAAGTCCTATAGGTAACATAATTACCAAAATACTCCTAATAATATTCACATTTACAGTACGAATGTTTCGTGATGTGAATGTTCACACCGTCAATGTGAATGTTCACTATCAATGTGAACATTCACACATCAATGTGAATATTCACATTATAAAATATGAATGTTCACATCACTAAATTGCTAACCGTTCAAAACATATTTGTAAAGATAGAAATGTCCATAAAATACTTTAAATATGATAATTAAGATTTGGTAGATCAAATATTCAAATAATAGGACTTATTGGAATACAAGAATATCTTATGGACTAATTGAGATACAAATATTTGAAGAAGAATTTTCTAATAAATCTCCCGTTTAATAATATACTTATTTTAAATGTATGATTTCAATCTTTTTAATGATACCAATTTTATAAAAATTAAATTTACATATTAATACAATCAAAAATATTAAATGAATAGTGTTGTTGAGATCCTTTATTGCTAATACTCCCTCTATATTTGGAGGATCAACCCATCCTCTTTCTAAATGGAGATGATTTTAGAGGACGGGTTGGAGGAAAAATTTCTTCAAATATGAAGGTATAAATGATGGGTTGGAGATACTCTGAAGCATGGTTAATTCTCTAATCTTATCTCTTGAAATTAACTAGTTAAACAAAAATCTATAGAAATGATTTATATTTCTGTTTTTTTGTTAGTATAATTTTTTAATTTTAATTTAATAATGTTTTATTAAATAAATAAATTCTAAGTCAAAGTTAACCCTTTAAAATTAGGACCAGTCCGAGGTCGGACTGGAGGGTGTTGTTGGGCCTGTGAGGGCGTACCAAGGGTCTTGTGTCGATAATCCGAATCGTTCAATATGTAGAATTCATCGAGTATTTTATCCCTGTAAAACATCACGTTAATCGAATATTGATAGATACTTGATCAAATTAGATTTTGTTAACAGTAAATATAATTTTTAAAATAAATTGTTGATAAAAATTTGTTACCCAAAAGACAACCTAAGATGGGGGTGAATTAGGTTTTTATAATTAAAAATTAATAATACCCTAATAAAAATTATGACTGGCACAATGGATAAATATAGTTAATGAAATAAAAATAATTAAAACAAGTGTTTTAACAACTATGTCAGTTAATGATTTTAGCACAGTGAAAATGTGAAATGTAGCTACAACAATTTAAATAAAATAAAGAGATAAGAGAGAGAGAGAGAGAGAGAGAGAGATGCAAACAAATTTATAGTGGTTCAGCTTCAACTCGGCCTACGTCCACTGCTCAAGCTTCACTTGAGATTTTCCACTATGCTCTAGCTTCACAGAGGTGCTAGCAACCTCTTTACAAATGGAGCAATCCTCCACGGATTTTACACAGACTTTCTGAGTCAAGAATACTGAGTGTACTACACTCTTACAAGGTTGAAAAGAATGTGTTTTTGCTTTCATAGAAAGTTACAAGAATTATCTCTCAAAGATAGATATAAAAATAAAGCTCTAGTTTTTCTGTAAATCTCACACAGGAAAGATGGGCTTAAAGTTATACGTCTCAGTGTATAATTTCTGAAAGATGATGTAAACAAAAATTAAAGAACACTCATCAGAGAATTTTTCAGAGAATAGATGTGAATGATTATAGATCAAAGAATATTTTCTGGTTTTTTATTACTTGTTTACATTAGAGGCTTTGGTATATATAATGAAACTTATAACCGTTTATAGCCGTTGTATTCATTTAAATTATAAATCGTTGTACTCCATCATTAATAATTTCAATATCTTCCCCTTCATCATTACTAATTTGAATATCTTCCACTTGAACCTTTTGAACCTTTTGAACTGCTACAGTGCTGGGTTGTTTGAACCTCTGTTTTTGGTTGTTTGAACTCCTGATTTAATCAAATATTAAATACATTCTAACAACATTTGGGATAAAGGTTTAGGTGAGAAATAATGGGACAAAATAAATTTTGATTCTATTTTTTTCTTTCAAATAAATCGTCAAAATAAATTTTGATTCTATTTTTCTCTTTCAAATAAATCATCAAAATAAATTTTGATTCTATTTTTCTCTTCCAAATAAATTAAGAACATAATTAAATAAATCATCAAAATAAGTAAGTCTAACAATCTCCCCATTTTTTATGATGGCACACAATGATGTTTTGATTTGATTTGGGAGTAAGAAAAGCTTCCCCTCAAGTCATGCTTCCTGAATTCATTTCTAAAAACATAGGTTAGCACATGTGTAATAAATAAGCTTTAATTAGAAACATGATATGAGACTAAGATATCAAACTATAAATACATAATATCAGATTAGTTTGAAAATAATACCATAATATATTACATCATATAATTTCTCCCCCTGTAACATTATCAAAAGGAAATCATGGGTCAAAATCTGGAGGAGGAGAAGGAAAATGATAGTGATAAATGACATAAAAAAAATAGATAATCAATATATAGCTATACAATATATATACATGTTAGGACTCTGTGTTGTCAAATTCCATGGATCAAACCCAAGGTTGTAATTTTTTAAATTCACATGTTGGGTCAAACTAGGATTACTTTGGATTTCTCTAAGAAGTTGATTTTCTTCCAAAACTAGGATTATTTTGGAGTCCTTTAAGAAGTTGGTTTTCTTCCAAAAACAGGATTACTTTGGATTTTCAATAAGTAGTTGGTTTTCTCCCAAAACTAGACTACTCATTAATTTTTCCTCCAGATCTTCTTTGTGGTTCTTAAGGTTTATATCTGGGGATATTTTGTTAGTTTCTTTGATGTTTTTATTGAGTATTCAACTCATGGTTTAAAAAAGAGTACATCAAAGGTTTTGTTTGTTAAACAAAAGAGAGAGTTGTTCTTCGGTGGATTCTGAAGAATTCGAGCCTGAAGCTTCGGTGGATTCTGGAGTGGCTCATCAGAAAGACAATTCCGTGGCGAAGATAGGGTTGGAAGAGGCACATAGAGGTTGGTTCAATTAGGCGTTGTGGATTTGCTAGATAATTGAGAGTATACCTGTGTAATTCCTTTAAATCTTCTTAGTGGATTGTTCTTGTGGCTGTTGCCCGTGGTTTTTTTGATCACAATTGGAGGTGTCCAATTGTGGTTTTTCCACGTAAAATCGTTGTGTCTCTTTGTCTTGATTGTTTGATTGGGATTGTTATATTTTGCTTAAAATTGATACATAATCACAAATCAACATCTAGGAGGTTTCTAGATTTTTCAATTGGTATCAGAGCGGGTCGTTCTATTTTGTTTAAAACAAAAATATTTTTTTTAGAACGAGACCTGTTTGATTTGTGATAATGGATACAATTCATGATGATGAACCCTCGGAGAGTGATCATGAAGAGCTTGAGCAAGCTTATGAAAAATTGTATAAGGAGTCTCTTAATTTATTCAAATTGAATGACAAACTCACAAAGAAACTCAAAGCATGTGAAAGTGAGAATGTCAAACTTAAGGAAGAGATTTCCGAGGCTAGAATCAATGCCATCAAGATAGTTGATGATCAACAAGTTCTTTGTGCAAAACTGTTGACTTGTGAGACAGAGATGAATGAGCTACAGGAAACCCATGCCATGTTTGAAGAAAAGATTGAATCTCTCGAGATGTCACAAGTTGCTTTGGAAGAACTAATGATCAAGAAAGAGGAAGAGTTCAAGTGTGACATGGTTACCATTGGTCTTTGGAACAAAGGATCAAAGACTTTGGAGGATATCATTGGGTCTCAACAAATCTGTTCAGACAATAGTGGCATTGGCTTTGGAAATAAGAGAGAGCAAAAACAGAGCGCTTCTACATCTCATGATACAAGAACTCAAGGAAAGGGAAGACAAAAGATTCAACAAGAGGAAAGACTTCTCAAACTTCCTAGAGTTGGTAAGGTAAAAGAAAAGAAGGTACACCCTGTTTTTATCTGTCATCATTGTGGTATGCATGGTCATATTCGCCCTTATTGTTATAAGTTGCATGGGAGAGTGTCTCAAAAGGGTAGAAATTCGAATACTTTTTGGGTTAGTAGACAACCTTACATGTCCAAGCGGAATACCAAGATTCATGAGGGTGTTCACAATACCACGACATTTACCAAGACCGCTAGACCTGATTTTGTTAAGACAAAAAAGGTTTGGGTGAGAAAACTTGACTTGTGTTAATTTGTTTATTTGTTTTTGGGTTTTTGTTTATTTGTTTTAGTTGTTGTTTTAATAAAAAAAAAATGTGTGAATGTTTGTTTTTTTTTTGTCTTGCTTTGTTTAGAAAAAGAAAAAAATTAAAAAAAAAAAAAAACCCCAAAAGATTTTCTTAGTATGGTTTTGCAAGTTTGAATTTTTTTGAGATGTCCTTGGTGCATATTGGAATTGATGAGAATAACCATTACATGTTAATATGTGTGTGCTTTCTGTGGTCATTACTCATTTTGGAGTGTGTGTTTTTGATTAGTATGTCTCATTCTGTACACACTCTTGGATTAGCAAATATCGGAGTCTTCCGACTTAGTGTTTTTTTTTTCATGGACTTCTGGCATTGTATCTTTTGCTTTTCTAGAGGAATTGACCTATACTAGCATATCATGGGTGATGTTGAGTCTCTTAACCATCTTCCATCTTTTTGCATCTCCACGGCTTTCCCCTCTGTTCTTTGTAGTCCAGGCATGAGGAAAAGGCTACCTCAGAGTCACCAACCAGGCCATCCTTAATATATCCATGCTTCTCTGGTTCGATTTCCATAATCTTGAGCGTGTCAGCCGCCAATGAATGTGCAAAAGACAGAAAAAATGTGCAAAAGAAAGAAAAAAGTGCAAAAGAAAGAAAAAAAATGTGCAAAAGAGAAAAAAAAAAGATGTGAAAAAAATAGAGCATAAAATAAAGGATTCATTGATTGAGGGGGAGCCTCCGCTTTTACTCACCAAATACCTCTTGATTCCTAGTGGTTTGACTTTCCTTAGTTGTGCTTAGATTCTCTTGTCGGAGGTTCAACTTCAGATCACTACCAGGATTAAATCTAGTGTTTGTCGAACTCCAAAAGTCACACACACACTTTTATCATGGGATCTATGCTTTTCACATAATGCATCACTTTCTTTTATGAGGAATTTTCTAGAGGCTGTGCACATTGTGTTTTCAAGTAATTGTACTTCTTGGATAATCTTGTGTGTTTCAAGGTACAAATCTGAAATTCCTTGCTTGCTCCACCATATTATTTTTTGTTGTTTTTCTTCTTGTTCACTGTTTTCAGTGTTTGTGGTTGCTTTTAGTGAGAGGGAGTTCGGTTAATCGTCATCATGTCATTGCTTTTGTGGGTTTTGATCTTGATTTTGTTATTTGAGATTCCTTTGTCAATTCGTGACAAACAGGGGGAGAAAGTTGTTTTTCATGTATTCATGTCATGTGTCGGGTGCATATGTCTTAATTTTCAGGTTTTCATGCTACATGTTCTTAAAATCTCCAAGTTGCATCTAGTCATGTTATTCATGTTTTTCATCTCATACTTCAAGATAATCTAGCCATATGTTTATTGCTTTTTCATATACTCTTGTGGGACTAATAGTTGTTTTGGAGATTGTGGCACTAATAGTTGTTTTGCAGATCATGACCTTGAGAAATAAGTTTGTAAAGAGATTTGGTTATAAATGCTGGTTCCTAGTTGGTGGTGTTGTTCTTGTTTTGATTAGAAAATTGTTTTAGTGTTTTTGTTAGGAAAACTGTTTTAGCATGGTTTTGTCCGGGATTTGACAAAGGGGGAGATTGTTAGGATTCTGTGTTGTCAAATTCCATGGATCAAACCCAAGGTTGTAATTTTTTAAATTCACATGTTGGGTCAAACTAGGATTACTTTGGATTTCTCTAAGAAGTTGATTTTCTTCCAAAACTAGGATTATTTTGGAGTCCTTTAAGAAGTTGGTTTTCTTCCAAAAACAGGATTACTTTGGATTTTCAATAAGTAGTTGGTTTTCTCCCAAAACTAGACTACTCATTAATTTTTCCTCCAGATCTTCTTTGTGGTTCTTAAGGTTTATATCTGGGGATATTTTGTTAGTTTCTTTGATGTTTTTATTGAGTATTCAACTCATGGTTTAAAAAAGAGTACATCAAAGGTTTTGTTTGTTAAACAAAAGAGAGAGTTGTTCTTCGGTGGATTCTGAAGAATTCGAGCCTGAAGCTTCGGTGGATTCTGGAGTGGCTCATCAGAAAGACAATTCCGTGGCGAAGATAGGGTTGGAAGAGGCACATAGAGGTTGGTTCAATTAGGCGTTGTGGATTTGCTAGATAATTGAGAGTATACCTGTGTAATTCCTTTAAATCTTCTTAGTGGATTGTTCTTGTGGCTGTTGCCCGTGATTTTTTTATCACAATTGGAGATGTCCAATTGTGATTTTTCCACGTAAAATCGTTCTGTCTCTTTGTCTTGA